>JABSTQ010006329.1:0-63774 GCA_013358835.2 Ixodes persulcatus | reverse complement strand
CCGTTTTTATCAGGCCCGTTAGTGGGCGTCCACAGATACCAGCGGACAAAGCATGCAGTATTATGCTCAGCAAAGGGGCATGCGAGGGCCAATGTACTAAATCCCAGACCTCTGCAATGTATCGGAGTCGTCAGTATGCATCCAAGAGCAACTGAAGGCGGGGACTATCAAGAGTGCAATACCTTTACCGTGTCTGTAAGGAAGAATATCAACACTTTGGATCCCCACATAGCACCAAAAAAAAACAATTTCCGTGAGCCAATATTTCAACACTTACTACAGGGAGCCAAACCTACACGAGCAGGTGCCTAAAACGCTTTCAGAATATCATAATCAATCAAATTACTACCCTCGGTTATAATCTCAAGTCCGCGTCCACCGCGGGTACATTATTATCATAAATGAGAGGAAACGCAACCTCCGCGTATCGGCGTTATTGTTACACATCGCAGACATTTGCGCAAGAGCTGCGAAAAATGGCACCGCGAGCAGAGACGGACGAGGAGTGTCGTCTGCTATCGCCGTCTGCTCTTGTCGTCTGCTTCTGCACGGACGCTCAACTGACTTCGGAGCCGGTGCAAGATTTTGAGGAACTGGGTCTGAACTCGTTCAGAACTGGAATGAATCGAACGCGCCAGTGCAGCGGCCGTACAACTTCCGGTTGAATCGAATGCACCAGTTCCTGCACTGCTGAACTAGTTCAGCCAGTTCAGGCGAATCGAACAGACCTATTGTTTCGTCGTGTGTCGGGAGCGTTTCTGTCGCGGGATGCTTTTAGACATGGAAATGTGCTAATTTATTCAAGTTTATTTATCTGTGAAGTTTCCTCTTACGTTGATTATGTTCGAGAAGAGCGTGGAAGACGCAGGACGCGACAGTCCAGCGAGCAACTCAACACAGTTGGTAAGCATGCTTCTTTTGGTCTTTGTTTGCATTGTAGACTCGTGGAAGTTATGAACATTAGGGAGTTATAGAAAAACGTCCGCAACCTCAAAGCTACTGCGAATGCGCAGACCCAAAAGGAGCATTGGGGCTTGGGCTTTGGGGCCCGTTATTTCTCGGAAATAGCGTGGGTACCGCAAATGGCGGCGTCCACGACATCTCCGTTGATCGCGTCTTCGACGCCCGCCGCCCGCTCGGGACTGCGTGAGTCGCACTTAGCGACCGCGACCGCGGTTGGTATAGTCAAAGCGTATTGAAAATGCCACATTCCGCTAGATTCAGAGCTCAAAGCTACCAAAGCGCGTGTACTTACGATCGCGGCAGAAATGTAAACATGCCGGGGTAGTGGTTCGTCGTGGCCTCGGAAGTACAACAGAGCAGCTTGGCAGTGACAGAGGCATACGGCATTGAGTATAAAACAACTATAAGAATGTTATTCCAGACAAAAAGCTTGTTTAATTTTAAAGATATAACATTCTAACTTCATAATAAAAGCTATCGCAACATCTTGGTGACGCTAGAAGTGTGAGATGCTTGCGTTTTGAGTCCCCGGCAGAGAAACGCTTTTGCCGTCCGTATCGCGAGATAAAGTAGCGCCCGTTATTCTAAAACTCCCTATTTTCTCGGCACACTTTTGCTTGTTAAGCTATTTTTTTTTAACTAGTTCTCTGCTTGCTTTACCTGTTCTTATGTTTGGAACTGTGCTTGGAAAGTGTAGCTTATGTCAACAGAGCACACTTATTGAATTCCTTAATGCTACCTTCAATCCGTTCCTTTAGAAAATGTTTTACTGGTCTAGCAGTGAACTGATGTGGCCCCACTATAAATTGATTACATTGATCATACTTAATTTCATTTAAGAAGTTACACTTCCATAGTATTCGGTTCATGCAGAGCCACTATGCCTTTGCAGTCAAAATGATTCAAAAGGATAGCCATCTTTTGAAACACGTGACAGCATGCGACTAGTTTTGAAGTTCTGGAAGTGGACTGGATGGTACTGTTAAGGCAAACAGGGCAAACTTCGATCCCCTGACCTTCCCGAATCGATCTGGGTTTACATACCTAATATGTTGTCCTAACTAAATGAACCGTTGTTAGGAATCCCACAAACATAAAGCTGATATCAATTTGACATTATTTAATTTCAAGGTTCTTCAGAAGGTTGACGCTTGATAAGTTTTGAAGGCAGTTAGGCTCATGATGAAGACAGAAAACGATGGAAATCCAGCCTCTTAATTTTATTTTCTTCGGTCTGAAATTTTCAGCATGCTCCAGTCATCTACCTCATCGCTTTAGCCTTAATCACTTTCTGTGGTGACATCATCCTCCACCTTTGCCATGCCGCCGATTAACTCTTTTTGTTTGTTCTGCTGCTCATTTCAGGATTTCAAGCAAGAAGTGTGCCATTATGCTTTGGCACATTCAAGACTCAGTTTGTGACAGTGTTCAGCATCCAGATGCCTTCATAACAGGAGCAAGTGCACCCCAAGACCCTTTTTGCATAATAAAATGTATAAAGGGACCACCATACCCTGTGTGCTCATGTAGATGGCCTATATGGCAATACACCAATAGGCCAATACACCAATAGGCCGATACACCAATAGGCCCATACACCAATAGGCCGATACACCTATAGGCCCATACACCAATAGGCCCATACACCTAGAGGCCCATACACCTATAGGCCCATACACCTATAGGCCCATACACCTATATGCCCATACACCTATAGGCCGATACACCCATAGGTGTCAATAAACCGATAGGCTATGGGAATTCTCTATGGGAATTTTTGCTGGGGTTGTTCGTACAACCAACAACGGCACAGTGCCGTCCGGACGAATTGCTCTGATACATTACATGGCGCTAACCAAGACCGACGCCGGCAACGTGCCAGTACTGCTAGACAGTGCTAGTACTGGGAAAGGGCGCAGTCTATCGCCCCCCCTTCCCCCATACACACACACACACACACGCTGCGAGCTTCTGGGTTCGAAACTATTAATTGCCAGTTCTAACGGATGGTACTTACTTGAAGTGGGAGCTGGAATTCTACGAGGTACCAGGAGACACTTACTATCGGGCAACGAAGCAGGGTGCCTGTGGGGGCGGAGTTTAGGAACGCTAATATTGTGACAGGCGATCAGTTATAATAAGAGACGAAACTTCGACTCGTTTGTTCAGAAGTTCGCGGTGATATTTTATTAGCCCTCGTTACAGCACACCAAAGATCCTAGGCAGTGAAATTCACATCACGCAGGCTCGTGCGTCGTAGTCAAATGAGCGCAGTCGACGACGAGGTGTAATGAGCTACTAAGCTTCACAAGGAAAATGCGGGTGAGAAAGTGTTTTGAGGCAGTCCAAAACACCAATCCAGCAGACGCACGTACGTACGTTTACTCCGGACTCCATGAACCCGACGGCGCAAGATCAAAGCGATCAAAGAGCACCGCCGCCATCGCCACCCGGTTTTCTCTGCACTTTGCGCGACAACGGCACTGCAACGGAGGGCACTCGCCTCGGCGCTAACAATCCGCGAAATAGATTAATTTGCCACTCTTAAAGCCATTCCAAATCATAAATAAAATACCTCGGCGTTGTAGAACATCTGACAACACAACGGTGCCGAGCGCCTGCTCGGCATCGTCGTTGCTCGTGAAGGCCTGCTTATTTGTAGTTGAGACGATGATTCCACAGCTTTCGTGCCACTCGTGGTGCTTGCAATAACTTCGAAGGGCAGGAGAATCTTCTCACGAGGACGTTGAAGACACGCAACACCGGAGCCACCAAAGCAATCGTACAAACCGTCGCCATGTTTGCTTTTTCTTCGTCACTCGCGGCGCGGTCAACTCGTCGCGAGATGTTTTCTGGCTCGGCTTGATGGAAACCAACAGCGGCAAAGTGGCGTATGGACAAACGGCTCTCACATTACGGGCACTATACCCACATACCGCGGTAAACAGGACCGATGCCGGCGAAACGGCAGTCGGCACACCAGCGAAGAAGCCTTCGGCGGGTAGCAGCGGCGCAGGCCAACGCAGCCCCCCCCTCCCGTGAGCGCCTGGGCGGCCTGGGTTCGAGATTATTGTTCACTTCCGGAAGAGCTTTCCGGACAAAGGTCTATAGGGGGCGCTCCGATCGATCCAACATAGCGGAAAAGAGGGGGATAGATTTGCGACGCCCGTAGACCGGTAGCATATAAATTAATCAAAGCGTGTCGTTCTCTTTTGTTGCCATGTGCGAGACGATCATCGCTTCAAGCAAGACCTACCGTGATGCTACAAATGAAGTGTTCAAGCCAGTCGAAGGCAAGAAATCATGCCATAGTCAAGATATGTGTGCCAGTGTTCGACGTGAGCTCTCACGCTGGTGCAGCTGTCATCAAGTTGAACCGAATGTAGGCGGGTCCAAAGAAAGGTATATATCAACAATGTTCGCGCGTTGAAACTATGACGCGTACTTTATCTAAACCTAAACTTATCCGTCTGTGGCTACAAACATTTTCGTTGACGTTGCTTAGATGATGTAACCATTCAGGCCTCGCATTAAACGGTGTTGCGAACTCTTCGGTTGTTCTAGTTAATTGTGCTAAAAAGCGGTTGGATGGAAAGCATGACAGCTACAGCATACAAGGGACGATTGAGGTCTTTATCCTGCGTTCTATGTATCGAAACATCGGTATCCTTGGTGTTATATTGCGATCAGCTGGTCCCCGATCGTCCTGTTTTTACGCATAATGTAAACAAGCCCCGGAAGCGCCAATCTCATTTCGATGTGCTTGTGCACCCCTACAAGCATCCTTTTGGCTCTTGTGGAAAGCTTTATTGTAATAGCAATAGTCTCATCGGTCGTTCGAGTTGTATGTGCCACGGTGATATCTGCTGTGTGTGATCTGCTGACAAACAAGTCTGGATTAAATGCCAGAAGGAGAACAAAGGTAAAGCTTTTTTTAACTTTTTTCTTTTTACAAAACAGGGCAAAGCTTCTAAAACAAGAGCAACCTAAGCTGATATTTGAGTGTCCTCAAGAATGAATGGCAAAAGGTGCTTATGCTAAGTGGTAGATGTTCTCAGTTGATTTTCTTTTTGCCTCTGCATTGTAAATTGGAAGATATGTATCAGCAGAAGACACGTGTCCTTTTGAAAATGTCTTTTATTAGGGCAAAAATAGGTTTTCATACACAACCGAAGAGTTCGCAACACCATTTAATGCGAGGCCTGTATGGTTACATCATCTAGCAACGTCAACGAAAATGTTTGTAGCCGCAGACCGATAAATTTAGGTTTAGATAAAGTATCTGTCATAGTTTCAGCCTCAAATGCACAAACATTGTTGATATGTACCTTTCTTGATGACAGCTGCACCAGCGTGAGAGAGCCCACGTCGTCGAACACTTGCACACATATCTTGACTATGGTATGGCAAGATTTCTTGCTTAAGTAAAGATCATCTCGCTACAACTAGCTACGACCACCCACCGCAGCGATGCAGGCGTCGAAGGGGCGCAACGCAGTCCGTCGCCGTCAGCCAACGCTGCTCGTTTGGCGTTCACGGCTTTCCGCCCAAGTGCTTCGTTTGTACTTGGCACCGAGTGTTATTTTGTGTGCTTGTGTGTGAGCTCAGTGGCTGGATATGGGCCTCAAGAGCAGTTTTTCAGGCTCAACAGCGTTCGCCGAAGAACATCTTCAGAAGAAAATACCACCAAGGAAAAAAAGCACGAAGACACAATGCACCAGTTTGGCGGACTATGCACTGGGCGCGGAAATCAGGCCCTGCGGATTATACACCAAATGCGAAACTATCTAAACAAAACAAAAACATTTTTAGGCTCAAATTGGCTTCTGCGGACTATACGCCTGGGCACTGGTGCCTGTTATTATGCATTGTATATTCACTGCTGTTTGTTGTGGCTTGAGACTGCGTTCCTGTAATGATGCAGAGGGGCCAACTGAACCTTGCAATAAACATATTTAAGCACATCTAGATGCGATGTCCCTTGAAGCCAAATGGTCAGGGAAAAGGTGTGCCATTACCTAATTTGCCAACAGCACACCAATGGTCACGATGAAAACTCACTGAGTCAATGGGCAGTTTTCCACCACAATCATGATTGCCGTGTAATCACCAATTTGGTCCATTAAAAACCTTGAGGCTGTAGCCTATAGCACACCCATTCTGGATCTGCAAAGCTTATGCTGTAGACATGCATCATCCCATGAGCATGTTTCTTATCAATCTTAAACGTAAAACGCTAGTTATGCAACAAAATTCCCGTATCATCACATTTTTAGCAAACTGAATGGTCCCATCTATTACACTTTTAGCTTTGGAAGTAAACCAATTCACAATACCACCAGTGGCATACATCGTGCCAAGCATTAGTGCCGCATGTGGCAGCAAAATGTCTTAACTAGGGAAGCAAACCTAATCGATCGTGTTTATTAAAGCATCTAGATACGGGAGAAATTATAAATCAAAAAGGTCACTTGAAAGGGAAGTTTTCTCGCTGAAAGAACATGAGTTTTTATTGGGCGTTCCGCAATGTAAGGCCGAAGACATTCACTCCGTGATCGGTACAGAAGCATTTGCTTAGTAGTCGGTCGTGCGTGATAAAAACAACAAAAAAAGTGGATTAGAAACGCGATAGATTCGCCTTTGCACGGAGTACTTACACTTAAAATCGTGTCAATTTAAAGCGACAACGGCCCACCTTGCTAGCAGCAATCTTAAAATTTATCCGTGTAGTCGTCACACCCGTGCATCAACCGAAAGCGTTGCTGCAAGCCCCTCTGCCGTCAACTTTGAGTCGCTGTTGAGTCTGAAGAACTGCTCTATGAGGTCCATATCCAGCCACTGAGCACATACACAAGCACAGGAAATAATACTCGGTTCCAAGTACAAACGAAAAACCCGGGGCGGAAAGCCCTGAATGCCAAACGATCTGCGTCGGGCGACGGCGACTGACTGCGTAGTACACAGGTTGCGCTCCTTCCACGCCTGCATCGCCGGCATCGCTGCGGCGGATGGTCGTAGCTAGTCGTAGCAGATCGTGTCACCTCTGTTGCTCGCACCGGAACACTAGAGCCGCGTAATATTCTTGCTGCCGAAGTTCACAAGCCTACGTTTGCGGCCAACGCATTTACACAGAGCCAACGCCCAGCAAACCTATCCCCCTCTTTCTCTTTCGGCGACCGGCCGCCAGGGCGGTGACACCGTCGCTGAAACTCCTCAATTGTTTTGGTTTGACAGGACGCGAGAAGCTTCGCATAGAGCTTCACAGTTTGCGAGCACATAGCGAAGCGTGACCGGAGAAGTGCCCTTGTGATGTTCGCGGAAGACGGAAAGTATCATTCGTAATCGTCGTGTGTGCTTTGAAAGCGAAGGGAGTCACAGGGTCCACGAGTGCGCAACCACAAGCCAAGGTTCACGACAGCGCTGCGTTGACTTCGGCGATCTCGTTCTGTTTGGGGCAACACGGCGATGCGAGAAAGAGCCGAAACGTTCGTGGTGTGTGGTGCGGTGCTTGAAGGTAGAAACCCACATTAACACGGACCTCAAATTGGTTCTTGTGGAGTAGAGGTTCAACGGGTTCAGTCCCGTCGTCGTCAGCTGATCCGGTCCAGCTGGTCCGGGAGGACGCAGCGAGCGTTTTTAAAAGTAAATCGTCCTTCGTTCCGTTTCAAAATGTGGAAGATTCCCGACGCATACCGTGAGTAAAAAGCTCCGGGCGTTTTCAACAAAATTATGTCGTTTTAATTGAACAATGGGCATCGGATTGTTGTCCTAAATCTGCCGTTTTTATGCTTCGTGTTGTTGGACTGCATTTGCACAGCGACGTGTTTGCACAGCGACGCACACCGCTCGAGTAGATGATTCGGTCCTGCAAACGACCGGTTATACAGAATTTGAGGGAAACTTAAGTCACCACCGATATTTTCCTGTAAATCTCGTGTGACTCGTGTGAGTTTGTTGCGCTCATCATGCGGTGTGAATAAATTAGGGCAACATTTCTTACCTGCCCAAAAAGCGCTACGTAGTGAACATAGCGCTTTTTCTTTACTTTGGGAAGAAGCGTTGGTGCATTTATTATGGTACAATCTTTGAGAGTTGAGAAATTGGGAGAGCGAGCAAGCTTTCCCGACTTAGTCTCTATTCTCTCTGGCACTGCCCCTAGTTTCAAGTTGCAGTTTCAGTAGACATACCTACTAGCAGGTACAAACTGCTCTAAAGCAGGTGAAAGACTGGTAAGTCAGGACGGTGCGGACTCCGTGTTTTGCGCTTTTCGCAAGGGGACTGGGTAAATGCTTTTGCGAGGTATGCGGAGTATGCAAACGATTTTGCTATGCCCGTCGTTTGCGTCTCCAGCAAAACGAATAAGATGATCTACAAAGGCACACTCACAAGCCAAGACTTACGATAACAGTGCGTTCGCTTCGGTGGTCCGTGTAGTTGTATTATACAGTGCTCTCTGCAACACCGTGTCATGACGAAGAGCTGGAACGGTCACGGTTTGTGCTGGGCTACCGGTTGACAGAAACCCGCATCGCTCGCATCGGCACCGAGTGCACTTGGGCTGTTGATGCTCAAGCCTTTCATGCGCGGCTTGTCGCCAGCTGATCCTGCTACTCGACGGCGAGGAAGCGGCGCGAGTGACCTCTGAAGTAAATGTAATCCTCGTTCATCCAGTTATCCGGTGTCAAAGTGTGGAAGATGTCCAACGTGTACTGAGGACGGGAACTACGAGCAGTTTGCCTTGCTTTTATAACCGAAACCAGAGCAGCGAGAAAACTGCCTTGCGTACTCCAAAATGACGGAAACAATAAGTTTCAACAGGTCGAGCACGTCACCGCGGATGTAGGCGAGACGGTGCACACTGTTTAAACGCCTGCAGTATCCACGAGTGCTACCAGAAAAACGACAACAGAAAAGGAGCTCGCGATTCAGCATAATGCAGTGCCACGGGCCCCTGAATTTTCAATGTTCGGGGTAATGGCGGTATAAAAAAAAAATTAAAAAAAACGCATCAGCGCCACATTAGTGATCACGAATAACACCGGTCACAAACTCCCAAGCCCCACCGCTCCACTCGACACCGACACGACATACGACAACAAACTGCATCAAAACACCCCAAAAGTGAAGGCTTCTGCTCCCGTACGCGTACTACAACTAGCGGAAGTGAAGTGTTGGGTGGATGTCCTTCACGAATACATATATAAAAAATGCTTTGCGAAAGGATAATTTCCATTGATTATTGAATACATAATGATAAAATCCTAATAATTTGTTTTTCTATCTGATTTAAGCTAGTTGGACTGCTCATAACACTGGTCGAGCATGAAAATAACAAAAATTTTACCTTTTTCATGTCCGGTTTAAGATTTATTGTTAATACATCGTTGTTTTTCGCAACAGATTAATTTTACAGATTTTGCCTCCATACTTTTTAAATGCAAGCAGTTCTTACATACGGCTGTCCATTGTGCCGTGTTTTGTGTCTTCTTCTATAAATCTGTAACGGTGCAGCGACCAAAGAGCTCACCCGCACATGTCAAGCTTATATACGCTGCGGGGAGAAAAGGATGTTAGTAGGAAGTGTCGGGCGCAGTGACGGTGGTGTGTTTGTGTATGTGTCGGTGCTGTGTCCTACGTGGTACTCGTGTTGTCTGTGATAGTAATAGTAATAGTAATAGTTTATTTTTGCTTCATTTTACAAAGATATAAATCCGTTCTCACGAAAGCACTTTTGTGCTTGTGTGTGAGTTCGCTGTCTACTTGTGATAGTTCTCAGTGTATTAACAAACTCCTGTTTGTTTTTTTTTTTTCACTGGCTGCTAGAAATCTCACTATGTGGCGCAAGTTACCGCCCGACTTCAAATAGTTTGCTCAAGCTATTTATCCATGTAAGTTCGGTATTCGTTTTACTGTCTAGCGGTTCTGTGTTCCGTCGTACTGCTGGTACTGCCGACGCCACCGACCGCTGACGACGCACGTACGTACCTTTGCACGTAGCTACGTCCGCCGCTTGGAGACTGCTTACTGTGTATAAAAGACATCGAACAAGAACAAACGCGTCCTGTGTGCTTTCAATTCGGCTGAAAGGCGCGCCGCTCGCTGGGCTCGTCTCTCGCCTGTTCTCGGTTGCTGGCCGCCATGTTTCATAAAGAACACGCTGGGCCGTGTTTCTCGGAAAGCAGACACAGTGTAGCGTGTTAAGTTTACACGACACCTCGTGTGTAGGCGAATAACACACATGGCTGCGTGTAAAACGAACACGTTTCGACGTGTCCGCTATGGGACAACGGTTTACACGTCTGGGCGTGTTATTTTTGCTAACAGTGTGAGGATCTTTGAAGTGAAGCCACTTTCGCGAAAAGTACTAAAATTGTGCTTACTGGTTGTGAACAGCGTCAACGATTGGACTAAAGCTCGTCTGGTTGAATAGTAGATTCATAGAACTTTTCAATCGGCACCCTCTTATTCGTTTCCGGAGGTCGCGAATGAATTCAAACACAATAAACAAGTTTATTTGCCATGGCCTAATGGTATGGTTTTCCGTTCAATGTACATTCTCTCTTGCATACTTATTTTTTAGTATCACACTATACGCACAACGAAGAGCCCGTCAGTGCCGTCTGTAGCACGGGTGCCAGTCCCTGCCTGTTCTGGGAAGGCAGCGCCGCCTGGTGGCAACTGCGGGAACTGGGCGCGACGGTCGGCTCCCTTTGATCTCGGCGCCAACGCGCAGGCACGCTGAACGCAGGACGAACGCTAGAGGGCACTTCCGCTTGCGTCAGGCATTTATGAATCCAATCCAATCCATGCCATGCCGGCCATGCCTGTTCACACGATGCATCTTTTAGGCGCGCAACAGTTTCGCGACACTCAAGTTTCGCGAAATGTGCACGTTCACACGTACCGCTTCACGTGCAACAACGATGACGTTTAGACTCGCCAAAATAGTTTCGGTGTTGACCATAATTTGGCGCTTCAGTTGAAAGCCAACATCATCATCATCACCATTAGCCATTCAGCGTCGTTGATCCGCTGCTGCGGCAACGCGCGTCGTGTTCTCCATCTCCCGCCAGATTCTGGTAACCGAAGCACTTTCTGCCTGCGATTCCGTCGTGCGTAAAGTGGCATGTCGGCACGAAAGCGTAGAGTTGTTGCGGCAGCTCTAATAGTTGTTCTCTGCGACGAGGATGCCCCTCCCAAGAAGAAGAGACCGTGGGTAAAAGAGTACCTACAGTAACGCGAGCAGACGGGAGCGCATCACTCGCTCACAAGGGACCTCCTGAAGGACGCAAATGAGTTCAGGCGGTACCTGAGGATGACGCCTGATGTGTTCCATCGGCTGGCATACGGAATCAGGCCGGATATTCAAAGGCAGAATACCGTCATGAGGGAGTCTATCTCTGCGGAGGAGCGGCTTGAAGTTACGCTCCGTCACCTTGCAAGCGGTAAGTCGTCGCATTTGAAGCGAATTACCGTAAATGAATTAAGCCATGTTTCGATAAAAGTGCTTTGTTTTAAAAATACCTTTGCCGATGGTGGGTACCATACAGTGGGTGCAAATCATAGTAATAGATCTAGTCATATTTAGTAGCTCAGGAGAGCCGCGGATATGCAACAGCCCAAGCCCACGTTCCGCGTCAGAAACTACAACTAAAATGAGTGTTGTCGCAAAGGCAGAAAATTATTGTCTTACCAGAGCGCAAAAGACGCTCAAACGCTGTGCTATCATTAGAGAGTTTTAGCAGACCGTTTTCTCGCCCCGATAACGATACCTCCTCTCCTTTCCGGTTGCCTTGGGCATGCGTCGTATCGGGCATCGTTTTCGGGGCTAAAAAACGATCTGCTAAAACTCTCTATTATCCGATATCCTTATCTGAATCTGTCCCTGAGTGGCTGGAAATTCATATACTATTAAAATATATATCATTTCTGGAATCTGCCTTATATTGTTGCTCAACTATTTGGTTATTTTTTTACTTTGTAGGTGATTCCCTCAGGTCGCTACACTACCAATATCTGGAGGGACATAGCACTGTCCACAGCATCTTGTACAGCACATGTGCTGCACTGTACAACTACTTGAGAGAGCGGTAAGAAGTGATATTTTGAGGATCCTTTATCTGAGTGGCGTACAACACATCTGAGAGCACCGGCCATCCTCCTTTTTTTTTTTTTCAGGCACATAGCCTTTTCAAGGACCCCTACCGAGTGGCGAGCTGTAGCTACCAGGTTTGAGGGGATGTGGAACTACCCCCACTGCTTGGGAGCAATTGACGGCAAGCACATCAACATGTTTGTTCCTCCAAACAGCGGCTCTTTGTACTACGATTACATGGGGAACTTCAGTTTGGTTCTCCTTGCTGTGGTGGATGCTGACCTAAAGGTATTTCGTCGTCGTCATGTGATGACAGTCCTTTTCTTAATTTTAGCTCCGTCTGAAGGCTCAATTGTGTTTTGCAAACTTGGCAGTGATAATAGGGTATTTTCTCGGGCACCATGTCAACATGTCATTGGCAGACGAGAATATGTTATTTCCCATGTGGTTGTATTTTTATTTGTTTCAGTTTTAAAGCCCTCTGGTCAAATTCTTTACACCAGGAGAGCTTATGCTGAGCCAGTAAGTTCACAATAAGCTCCGACGGAGCATTGATACAAGTGACTAAGCATCCAAAATGACACATCAGCATTATTTTGAATGCTTTAATTGTCAGAGTTCAAAATGAATGCTGACGAAGCAGCAGTGTCCAGTTCATGCATTGTAGTTACATATGCCTAATACTATTAGCACAAACAAGTGAGAGCCAGTGTATGCTGTTTTCTTTTAAGATTGAAAGCTGATCATCCAAACTCCCACAGTGATAGAAAATGCAAATTTATGTCAACAATCCAAGGTTTCCCAGAAGTTGAATTTGGTGCTTGTCAATATGGGAGAAACTACCAATGCCATGTTTGTGCTAATAGTGTCAGGCAGTATACATACCTCCTGTGTTCTGCTCTTGGGAACATCTTCAACCAGCGCCCTCATTGGCCGCCAGAGGGCCACCATTAGTGTGGATACTGTAGCTTGCTCTTAAGCCGGTCAGTCGAAAAAAAAAATATCTAGCAAACACGGGGGTAGGATGCCGCAACGACTATGACCCTTGTGTCCTCCGCCTTCTTCACCAGCACATGTACAACCAACCACCAAAACCTTGATAAGTCACAAAATGGGCTGCGGGCTGGTACGACATACTTTGTCCCAGTGTTGGGACCGCTCTCGATGCGTGTGTCGTACACGACATGAACCATTCCGGTCAGGGAGGCGCTTTATGCACCTCAAAATGGCACAGATGGCATACGCTTAGGTGACAATTGTAATTCAGGCGGCCAGTGAATTTTGGGGTCTATACCTTGTTTGCACAAAGCAAGATTTGTGTCCGTTATCAAAATTTGCAATTCCTGGCACAGCTGGCATAAATGCAAGAAATGTTTTGTTTATCCTGATACCAACACCTGGCTTTCCTATCGTTTCCTTCCAGGCCATATATGTTGATGTGGGCACGAATGGCAGGACCCACGATTCCACCACCTTTAAGAAGAGTACCTTCTACCAAAGACTAACCACTGATGCGCTCAACCTCCCTGCTCCTGAGCCTCTGCCAGGTGATGTGTTTCGTCCCTCCATAATAACTTTTGGCAGTTGACCTTCCACTTTGTAAAAACACTAGGCTGATTTGACTTACCAGCACCACCCTGCACCGGTGCAGAAAAGTGTGCCATGGTGTAAGAAGTCAGGAGCATTATACTTCCAGTATGTAGATGGACTGCACTCGCAAATCGAGTATGGTGGTGTGTAGCTGGTGCAGGAGGTGTAGCTCTTTCTCTTTTATACTTTCAGGTGCTCAATGCGTACAACCGTATGTATTTGTTGCTGACGCAGCATTGCCGATGAGTGACAACCTCATGCGTCCCTACCCTGGGAAGGCACCAGATCCCCAGAAGATCTATAACTACAGGTAAGGTGTACAGGTTACAGACAGAATGGTCTATGACGTCATTCGCAATGTCACATGGTAATGCTGCAGCAAGTCTAATTTTTATGCAGGCACTCCAGGGCACGGAGAGTTTCAGAGAATTTCTTCGGGGTACTCCCACAGAGGTTTCGGATTTTTCTCCGACCCATTCAGGCTCTCCCCAACAACGTGATAATGGTGGTGCTGGCCTGCTGTGCACTGCACAACATGCTTCGCGATGAAGCTATCGACCGAGACACCCAGCCGGAGAAGCTGTCAAACGTGGGTGCCTTATCGCCCTTGGACAACCATGGAATCAACCCATCGGTGACTGTCAGCGCTGTCAGAGACGAGTTCTGCAGGCATTTCAATCAGGAAGGAGCTGTGGCCTGGCAGTCGGACTATATTAATGAGCACTAACGCCGTAGTAACAGGCTGGATGTAAATTATTGAGAGTTCAACTATTAATGTGTCCGTTGTTGTACACAAAGCATTTTATTTTCCACTTACTCAGTCATTCCTTGTACGTCCAGCTCGCTGTCCTTGGATAGCACGCAGAAGCGTGCTATCCATGCAAACATGTGAACCCTAAATGGCTCTGGAATATTTTAATTTGAAGTAACCCACGCAATATTACTAGAAAGCTATAGGCCCTGGAGTGCATTCTTTAAACCTGTTCAACAATACAGGAATGTTTTATCTCGAAAATGACCTGCATAATCCTCATCTTCACCATGTCCTTTCTATATTCATCAAGGCCGGCGATTGCGGTTGCCACAGACTCCCCAAAAGCATGGTCTCCGTTTTCATGCTTGGCGCTAGACGACAACAGCTCCAGAGCATGTTGGAACACTTGTTCTCTTATGGGCTGGGGCTGACCGTTCCTTTTCCTCTTCGAGACTGGCCGTCGCACCTCAGCTGGCCTGGTGTCCTCGACGATCACCTCCTCCGTCAACATCATAGGGGGCGTTGACGTCTCAGACTGTTCAAAATATAGAAATAAATATTTTACATCCTGTATTACAATACTCTTCAGTTCAGCCCGATATGATGCTCAACCATCCGATGGAGCGAAACCAAAGCTGAAGTCACGAGCAAGTAGCCTTGTGTGGCCGTTGCACAGCACAAGAATGTCTGCACAGTAGGTGCAGCTTGTTTTTGTAGCTTCCACCTCACCCATTAAACTGAGAAAAGGCACATTGCCTCCATGTAAATAAGCAGCATTAACACTTGAGCAATTGTGCGGTTTTATATATGCTGCTGTCTAGCACCTAAATGTTGATTTGACTGCCCCATTGTTGTACTCATTTTACTGGCATAATGTAGCTTGTTTCCTTCATAAGATATGCAGTACTGTTTACATGGTGGTTAAGGTACTACACACCTCTTCCACCAGCTCCTCCAAGGACGAAATCGATGGCTGTGGCGTCAGACTCGTCTTCAAGAACTTTAAATCCTCAAAAACCTCCCACTTGGAAACATAATTGTCGCCTGTCCCCTGGCCGGACTTCTTCGTCTGTGTTTTGGACCATTCCCTATTAAAATATGTTCTCAACAAGTGGAACTTTGCTTTTGCCTCGGCCACTGTGAGAGAAAAAGTCAGATTAAATGAACTAGTATTAATTTAGAAACTGTATGGTACTACCAAAACCATGTTCTCACCAGTGCACTTCAGCATGTCTGTAAGGATTTGCATTGTGGTTTCCCGGAGTCTTTTCTTTTTAAAGTCGGGGTGGTTCGGCAGGTACAGAAACTGATGAGTACCATAGAACTCTATCAGAGTCCTCTGGTTAGAAACCGTCCATTGAAACTGGAAAATAAAAAGTCAAATCAAGTCTCAAACATGCAATTTACTTGTCTTTTTACTTGTTTAAAAAATGGAGCATTGCTGCACACTGTTCGTGATTTAATTTTGTTTTTCTTCAAACGAATTTAGTATGGGGACACAGGATAATATTAAATAGCATAAATTGCTTCGCATGCACGTATACTGCCGGATGGTACAAATGGCAGCACCGCGTCATAATTAATCACGAAAATGTGTCTTGCAAGCTGTGACACACAAGCTAAATATCGAAGGAGACACTTGCCCCAGTGAAGAGTTGCAAAGGAAAAAAAGAAAGTTCATGTATTCCAATCAAATTAGAAAAAAAGTGTTAGCGTGGTTTATTGCGGCATTTCGTTTAGCAAAAAAGATGAAAGAAAGTTCTCCGAAGCTTGCTCTCATTTCAGTTTTTGTCTATCAAACGTCCCAGATATCCACAAGAATGTTTTCTAGCTTTGAAAGAATGTCGGCCCAAATATTATTTTTGTTACTTTTGACTGGGGCAAACACTGATATTTTTACGAACTAAATGCACCACACAGGCAAAATTACGTGGTCAATTACAGTGCCGTAGCTAACAAAATGACTTTTTGAGATTTATCGAAACCACTGCCATCCGGACCACCCAGTATTTCCGAACGTGACACCCGCACACCGATGCACCGTTTTGAGTGAGCTCCGAATCAGATCGCTATTTATCTGGGGACCTGCTTTGCGCATTTTATGCAGTCAATTCACTTTAATTTTTTTTTCTCATATACTGCACTACTTGGAGCGATCTCGCATATGCACAAAGCCGATTGAGGCGGCAACCTGTACGTGCAGGACATGTGCCGGCGCCGAGCCCGTACGCAGCCAATTCATTGCCAAAGCTCCTATCAACGCACATGGTATTCATAGAAACGCTACGTGCCCAATCTGGTTACTTCTCAGCGCCCATGTCTGCCCCGATTTTACTGTGCCAACTGTTTCAGAGAGCGCACATGGTTTCACGTTCGCTTGTAAACAAAGCAAACTTGGTTTCAGTTTACTCAATGGTCTCTTATCCAGCGGTATCGTCGCGACAACAACGCTATGAGCACTATTCTAATATCGCCAACTCCCGCTAATTGTCTTCGTCCATCGCTGGATTTTTTTCCGATATGCTACTCACTTTTCCTTCAGTGGTGCTTGACGTGCTTGCGGAAGCGCCGGCAGTATCCATCGTTCGTGGTTTCGGTTTTTTTCGGATTTGGCTCAGCTACAACACCGGCAGTGAAGTGGTCTTCTCAAACAGCTCGCTCCCCCCTCAAAGGTCACGTGAGAGCGTTTCTGAGCGGCCATTGGCGGCGCCCTCAGAGTGATTGACAGGACTCGGCAAAGTTTCAGCAAAAGCTCGCTCCAGAAGCGAGTGTGCGCGCAACTTGTTTTAGATGCGCGCGTCCTTTTCGGACTCGTTCAGACGGCGCAACCATTTCGCGAAACTACATTTCGCGACACTAGATGCGCGAGAAAAATGCATCGTGTGAACGGGCCCACGCGCCAAGTCACTTCCCGTTTCAACGTGGCTTTGGTCGTGGTCACCATCGTCCGTTTACAGCGTCTGTAGTCCGTTCATGCTGAAACAACATCGGAAAAAAAAGGCCGGTATGACGCATGTTCTGATAAAGTGGGAAGCGGAATCTAAGTGGGATGTGTATCCGGTACGCTGTCTACAAAATCCTGCGATCGGGCTGCAGTTGATGACTGAAGACCATTCGATAAACAGCCTACGAAGTCTAACTGTGATGGTTTACTGGAAGCAGGGGGAGAAACCGGCGGCTGCCACACTCCTTGATTTTGGTAAGTATTGCTGCTTTTATTACGATGTGTTACCATGGTTCAGTCCTTTTCAACGGACCATCTTCAAAGTGTACGTGCTCTCCTGCTTCCCTCCACAGGAACCAAGCGCACAATGGAAATCAAAAGAACCCAGTTCGCAGAGGGACCAAGCGGACCATGTGAACAAGCAAAAGAAAAGGTTAGCATATGCTCATAGTCACGTCAGCGCGATAATTTTAGTGAGCGTAGTGGTTGAACTACAGGGTCCGATCGAGAAATGTATATCCGACTTCGTACCTCCTGAAAAAGAAACTATGCATCGCAGAAAATACCGCCAAAACGAAACCACTAAATTCCGGGCTTTTGGGGGCTATCTTTTAGCGAGAAAGCTTGCGATCGAGGAAGAAGCTGTTTCGTCTTCACATGCTTTACGGCAGAAATACCCAAAAAGGTTAGAATTTACTTGTTTCCTTTTAGCGAGCGTCACATTCTGGCGAAAAGCTTAGGTTTCATCTTTTGGTCACGGTAACGTCATGATATCAACCTTTCTCATTACATCAGAACTTACTAGCGTCACAATCTGGCGGACTTTAACCATTTTGCGATGCATAGCTTTTTTGCGCCGGCCAAAAAGTCGGGTTTACGTTTCTCGATCGAACCCTGTAGTAGTTGTGTTCCTGGTGGCAATAAGACCGATGCGCGCTGTTAGGTAGGATTGATTTCGCAGTTTCCTCTAGTTGCTAGCTTTTTCTCGGGATGCAGCAGTTTTGCTGCTGGTTTCTACGCACAAACGAAAGGTGCGCAACGAAGTGTACAGTTGTTCCTTTTCGCTTCATTTTTTTCTTTTCATTTTTGTTTTGCAATTGTGACGTGATCAAGTTGAGGGCCGCTGTTATTCTCAAATCAAGTAGCAGCAGTGTGTTCCTGGCTTGCGTCCCTTCGAGTCATTTCAAGGCATGCCACAAAATGAATGTCCCTGTTCATACACTGTTGGAAGCGGGACTGCCTTCAAAATGCAGTTCGGCACAGTGTTCGAGCGGCATGGGACGTGTGTTGAATGACCTATTTGGTTGTCACATGTTCGGGGTTGGTCGACCCGAAATGCTCGCAAGTCCCACTTCCTTCTTGTTTTCCTCTTCCCGTTGGTTCGGCACTCGGCCGCCAATAGTCTTATTCGAGCTCGTGCCTTTGGCGCTCAGATAAACATGCGTGAAGATTGCAATTGAACCCCCCTCCCTCCCTCCCTTTCTAACCACCCTTAAACAGAACAAAATGACGAAATCTGTGACAGCGGTGTTCCAGAGAAGCTGCCGGCTTTTAATTCCCCTGCCTGAAACTTTGCAAACATTTCAGTGTGGCTGCAACTGCAAGAGAGAAATGGAGGCTCTCGAAAATGAGAATCGGGCTCTGAAGCGACGCCTTCAGGAGGCAGAAAATAATTATGGTAAGTTAGGATTTGACCCACTAACATACTTCCTAATACTTTGGGCTGGGTGTCGATTAAAACTTTTAGCCCGATTGATTGGTCACATTAATTTTCAGGCATATCTTGAAAAGAATGAAACCACCGAACTGCCAAGTCTGCCAGATTACCCCTACAACATACGGATTCTGACCATTTTGTCCAGTTGTACGATTGGCACGCGAAATATCCCAAACAATGCCAAAATCTCGTAAATATGAGTCTTAAGAGGCTTTTAGCATAAAGAGTGCTGTCAGTCGGGCTACATAAAAAGAAAGCCCAGTAGGGTAGCCCGAGCCAACTGCAATCGCCGTCACTCGGCTACATGAACCAAATAAATACGGTCGGGGAAGTGCCACAGGAGTCTTTTTTATGGGGCTAGCTGAGTCTGATCTTAATAATTATTAATACTTTGTTCATTTCCACCAACATTGATGGTGGAGGTCGAGGGAAAAAGCTGTGAAATACAGCTTGACAAGGCCCTCGACACCTTAGGTAGGCACAACAGTAGAGGTACAGGAAAAAATGCTACTTCACGCGAAAGTACAAAACGGGTGGATATTATACGCTGGCAACACACAGATCAAAAAAAAATTTAATATTCCTGGAAATATTAAAAAAAAAACGCAAGATCACTGGTATTTCATCTATCTACACTCTTAAGAAAAAAAGGAGGAGAAAGGTAGCAAAAGTGACTGTTCCTCCTTGCGTTGGACACGCCCCCCTGAGAAGGGAGGAACGGAAGGTAAGACGGAAGGAACAGCGTAGGTTCCTCCTTGTACAGTTGGTGCAGACGACAACCGGATCCTCCTCGGACGCGATGCCGAATGGAGCGGCGGCCCCCGCTGCGGATGCCGGCCAGGCTGCCGGGAGCGCTGAATACCGCACCATCCTGCCCGCGCTGCCGAGCGGACCAAGGCTGGCCACTACGGTTTTCCTCCATGGAGACACGAGAGGTAGGCCGTACAAAACCCAGGATTTTGCTGACGGGCTGGAGGAGGCCATCGGCATGGCACACGTGGTTGGGCTGGGATCATTCCAGTACAACCACGTGTGGGTATGTACGATGGATTCAAGAGAGAGCAAAAAAAAAAAGCTGGTTGCCGCCAAGGAGCTCGTTATCAAGGGCAAGAGGTGCCTCGTGATCGACCCGAACGTCACGGAGGTTGAGATTCGCATCCATTGGCTCCCGACCTTCGTGACCGACGGCGAGGTCCGCAAGGCTACGAAGGCAACGGGACTATCGTCAAGATATCCAGGGAAATGTGGAAACCCCCGAGTGGGAACTACGAAGTGGAAACTTCAACCCGCTCCGCCACCATTGAGCTGAAGGAGGGCACCACGAAGGACGAGCTACCAGACCAGGCAAGCGTCAGCCTCTATCTGGTGCTAGTGTCGGTGCCAGGCAGGCCGCCGCGGTGCCTCCGGTGTAACCAGCTGGGGCACATGAGGAGGCAGTGTCGGGCGCCGTGGTGCCACCAATGCAGAAGCTACGGCCACGGGGAGGCGGAATGCGTGGCCACGTACGCCGCGAAGACCCGGCGCCACGCGGATGAGGCACGGGACAACGATCTGCTGGACGACGGGGAAAGCACGGAGTGCGGCACGAACAACCGGCCACTGAATCTCCCACCGGCCGAACCTCAGGAGTCGCCCAGCAGCACGAACACAGCGCAAAGAGAGGCAGAAACAGAAGGTATTCCACAGGAGTCGGGAGCCGACGAAATGGAGAAAGAAAAGGAGCACCCGAACGGCGAGAAAGAAGGCTCGAACGGCGCGTCAGCCGCCAGCATCGGAACCGAGGGGACACAGGAAACGGACAATTCACTCACCGAGAGAAACTTTCCCGGCTCGGCGCCGGAAAAATCCCTGAAGATTCTCCTAGAAGAAGAAGAAAAGGACCCCGGGGCCTTTCGGGAGGATATAAAAAACTGTAAGGATCAGCTGCTCGGACTTCTGGAGGAACGCTATAAAGGGGCGCAGGTGAGGAGCAGGGTGGAAGCACTCGAGGGAGAGATACAGCCATCCAAGATTTTCCGCACGCACGAGAGACGGAGAGTGAGGATAAACGCCCTGAGGGAGGTGCGGGGCGAGAGGGGCGTCGCGACCTCGCAAAAGGAGATCGCCGCCATGGTTGAGGAGGCCTACGGGAAGCTTTTTCGGGAGGAGGAGCTGGACGAGGACGCCTTCGTGTCTGTCCTACGTGGATCACCCACCGTACCTGGCGATACCACCGACGTTATGAACTGCCCAATTAGGCCATCCGAAGTGCAGCAGGCCATTAAAAAGCTCTCTCGTAACAAGGCGCCCGGCCCGGACGGCATTGGAGCAGAGTTTTATAAAATGTTTTCGGACGCGCTTAGCCCCATCCTCGCTGAGGTGTTTAATGACATAGAGTCACGAAAGCTACTACCTCCGTCAATGAGGGAAAGCTTTACGGTCTTGATTCCCAAGAAAACCAAGAGGGGCCCCATCGCTGAGACGACCGACTTTTGACCAATCAGCTTACTCTGTTGCGATTACAAAATTCTGGCGAAACTCCTGGCGAGACGACTGGACATCGGGCTCAGAAAGACCATAGGGCCCCATCAGAGTTACGGGATCCGCGGCCGCTCGATCGCGCGGAACCTTCACGTCATGCGCACCGTCTGCGAAGCGACCGCGGAGGGACACCAGCCTCTCGCTGTGATGAAGCTCGACCTCCGCCAGGCGTTCGACCCGGTCTCCCACAAGTTTCTCCTGGCGGCGCTGGATCCCTTCGGCGTGGGAGAGAGGCTGCAAGAGTGGATAGCCTTGTGCTATCGCGAAATCGGCACGCGGCTGCTCATCAACGGAGTCAAGGGTGCGCGCATCCCTATAGGAAGTATTCACTGGCGGCCATAGCTGTGTGCACGACTGTTGAGCGCGTGCTGATGGCGAGCTTCCACAGTTCTTTTGTAACGTGCAATCCGCACCCTCAAGATTGCCGATCTTAGCAGCCTATTAATGTGGGCTCGTTCAGAGCATGCGCTCTAGACATCACCCACAAATATGGCACCCAGAGAATACTCCTTATAGGAAGATCGGTCCGGCAGGGGTGCCCCCTTTCGCCCATCCTTTTCGCATTGCAACTTGAACCACTATGCCGCGCCATCAGTGAAGACCAAGGCATCAGGGGACTGCAACTGGGAGACGGGAAGGACGTCAGCGTCCTGGCATTCGCAGACGACGTGGCCTTCATTTGCTCGTCCAAGAAACAGGTGGAGGCCGTCCTGCAGCACGTGGAGGTCTATACCGCCGCATCGGGCGCGGAGATCAACCCAGAGAAGTCGATGGGCGCTTAGCTTGGGTGTTGGGCCACAACGCCCCCAAGATTCGCAGGGATGGGCTGGAGCACCTCGATCGGAAACTGCCTTGGCGCCCCTATCGACCCGGGACAATCGGCGACGGCAGTGTGGAAGGGGGCCGCCAATTCCAAGGTTGCGAAACTCTCGCCTTGGCAGCCTAGATATATATCCGTCTTCAACCGCGTCCAAGTCTGCAACACCGTGACCTACCCGGCCGTGTTCTACAAGGCTCAAGCCGTCTGCTGCCCGGGTTGACGGCCAAGAAGATCCACAGAAGCTGGGCCACTTTCGTTTGGAGGTCGCCGTGGGAGCGGACGCGACGCGACAACCTCTTCCTACACCAGGAAAGCGGAGGCCTCGGCCTAGTTAACATCGTCATCAAGCTTATTGTGCAGCGGTTCCTTCTATTCCGGAATGCAAAGGAGCCTACGCTCCTGAGCGCGCTGCACCACCTCGGTTTCCCTTACCTGGGGAGGTGGATGGTGAGCACGAGTGGTCGTACGGCGAGGGCGGCGACACTGCGCTTTTACAGCGAAATCGCAGAGGCCATACAGTTCTTCTCGGCCCTGTTTTCTTGGGATTACTTAACAACCGTCGCCAAGAGGAAACTCTACTGGGACACGGTTTCAGAGATATTTCCGCCACCTCTGTACAGGCCACCACCAGTTCCCGACGGAGCGGCGCGTCTCTTGAGGTTCGTGCGGCGCCTCCCTGTTCCCACGGCGACAAAGGACTTCTTCGTTCGTATGCACATGGAGGTGCTCCCCGTCAAGTCGTGGCTGCATGAGAAGAGAGTCTTCGTGCCCTGGTCCCTCAACTGCGACCTCTGCGGGAACACCGAGACCATCCAGCACGTCCTCGTCGAGTGATCGAACGCCTACCTGTTCTGGGACAAGATGAGGACGTGCTTCCACCTCAGGATGGCCTTTGACGTTGAGTGGGTTACTTTCAAGTACCTCCTGCTCGGTGACGGAGAAAGGACGGAGGTGACGAGCGTGTTGGTGTTGCTGGGACTACACGCCATCTGGCAGTCGCGCACAGCAATGGTACAGTGCCACTTCGACGCGCGTCCAACCTGGGACTACTTCCTGGCTAAACTGGACTGGGTGGTCTCGGTGTCTGGCAGGGGGGCAGCGGGAGCGGCGGACGAATGGCAGGGCCTGAGGAGACGGCTCGAGTACGGAGGCCATAGCCCGGGGCGCCGGCTTCTGGGTGGCCGGGGCAGTCGGCTGCCCTCTGACGGGCAGGGTTCGGTTGCTGTTTGAGGGGGGCGGCGCGCGTGGGAGGCCCCTTTTATTTCTATTCTTTTTTCTTTCCTTGTGTATTTTTTCATGTTTTTTCTTTTGTTTCGTCTTTACTATTTGCTGAGCGTGGCGCGCATGGTGTGTGCGTGAGCACGTATGAGCGCGCGCGAAGAGCGGCGTGAGCAGCCGGAAGTGCTGTGAGGAGTTTTCATGGTACCAGAACGCAGACCACGTGCGTCCTTCGTCAGGTACTGTCTGAGCAAGCGTTCAAACGGATGGAACTTTTCAGCTGGCGTTAATCCTCGGACATCAGTGGACAGTGTGCAAAAGGGCTGAGTGTGAAACACCGTGGTGTGAAATTGCTTTGTACATTTATTGTAAATTAAGTTCTTGTTATATAAAAAAAGAAGAAGAAAACAGTTGGTGCAGAGGTAGAACATCGCGCTACTGATGAAGCGGTCGAGGGTTCAATCCCTGAGAAGAAGCGAAGTTTTTTTTTTGTTTTTGTTTTCTTGCTTTGTTAGTTTTCATTTTTTTAATTTATCAAAACAAAAATAAACAAAACCCAAACCGATGGAGGAAAATTAAAGTTCTTATTATCCACCGACGCCAAGGAAAACTATATAAATATCATTGATACAAGCTTCATCGGCACGCTGTTTGATAAACAGGATTTGGGCACCCAGGTTGGAGCTAAGCCGTTGACGCAGGGGCCAAGACGACGAGGTCGGTCCTTCAGTCGTTTCTTTTCCCGTAGAGTTTTCGACATTCATAAAGAAAAAAGCGCACTCCGCGCTTTTTCTTTATCTTTTCTTAGCGCGCCGTTGCTAAGGTAGCAACGGCGCGTCTTCCTCCCTTCTACTGACGCGCCTCCAAGCGGACATGAGAAGAAGGGGGAAACGAAACGTTTTTCTCCTTCTCCAGGCAGACGGGAGAAAGCTTTCGCCCTCCCAACTCATCTTCTTTCGGTTTCGTTTTTCGAGCACGTCGCGCACGTTGTTTAATAAATGTTGTTAAGTTGATTGAGCTTCAGTGGCAGCGAAGGCCGCCTGTAATTCCGTCTTCTAGTCCAAACGTGCAGAACATTTCGGTTGCAATGACGTTTTTACCACTAATTTTATCAAACGAGCACACGAAGCCGCTAGAAACAGCGAAGTTCCGGAGCAGTGCCAGCAGCGCTACGTACACTGGTTAAGATGGCCGTTTCTGGATTGCCACGCGGAACTACAGTAGCGGAACCACGCGGAACTGTGTCGACGTTTTCGACGTTATTGAAATCGCAGGAACTGCGTCCAAGACAGGCAGGGTTTGCTGCCGGCTGCCTGGGTGCCTTCCGTGCTGTGTTCGGTTCTGCTTTCCGATGCCGAGTGCTAACCGGCAATCAAGGTGGCTCTGTATTTCTGCGTGTCAGCAACATAGCAGCAACATCGTGATGGCAGTGTTGTGCGTTGTGAACAGAAGACTGGAATTATCGCCGATGGGACCGTTTGTTCGCGTACCAGTGGTGTAACAACAAGATGAGATGACGTAAACTGTCGGGCATTGATGCCGCTGGTCGGGCCTTGATTGGAGGGGGCGGGGTGTCGCAGGTTGACATTCCGCTTTACATTAAAGAGTTTCAGACCACTTGAGGAATTAGGTGCAGTCGATCGACGTGCGGACAGTCATGTTGGAACGCTGGTCTGAACGGTAAGCTCCGCTCAAACAGTGGCCAATGTGACTGTCGGTCCCCGGGAGAGATTGCGCTCTGGGGAAAAGACTGGACAGTACAAAATTATGACGGAGAGTACGTATATTTACAATGGAATTTTAGCATTAAAAATAAGAAAAAACAGGTAAAATCGAAAATAAAAAGCTATCCTTTATTTTGCTGCTTAAATATACTACGGTTCCTGGAGAAACTGCCCTCCAAGTGGCGCGCTGGAATGAGCGCTAGAAGTTTTCGAGCTCGCCACGGCGTAGCTGGCGTAGCTCCGTACACTTGCCGCAAGTCGCGGCTTTGACTGCATTCAAGTTAATCGAAAAGCGATTTCTCTGCCCGTGAAGGATCACTTCCAGCTGGGTGAATATCTGCTCTACAGAGATTAATTCAAGACGGCAATTGCAGCCGTGCGGGAACAGCACAAGCAGAAAAACAAACACTACAATATAAAGAGTGGATACGAAGTGCCGTGCGGGGAAACGAACTCATGGCTTGGAACCGCATTGGAGCGGCTCGATTTACTGGCTTTCAAATAATTACGGCATGATCGAGCGTTTTCTTTTTAATAAGAGATTCATCCCCTGAGCCATTAAAAATACTCTCAGATGTATGACATTGCTGGAAAAAAATCAACAGGCCGTGAATATTTCTTATTGCTTAGGGAGTCAACGAAAAATTCCCTACGTTCAAAACGACCAGTATAAAAGACTGAAACGCAGAGCTGGGGCGTAGTGATCGGGTTATTGTGCTTTTGTATTGATGTTTGTATGTGCGATGCATGTGTATGCGCTCAATGTATGTTCAGCTGATGCTTGTACTATGCCTAATGTGTCTAGGGGGGCTCCCGAAGATCCCGAAGCGCTATGGTGGCGTGAGAAAATGAAATATTTTTTTGTAGAACATGAATTGGGCGGTACCTAGCGCCCCCTAGCCTAGCTACTTACAATTACTTTGCTTGACCCTGCCATCTGGTGGCAAGTGATTTAACCTCCTTTTACGCTACGCGGCTACGCCATAATTTCGTGTTACCGTGCTGAAATGAGCCAAGAGGCTGCTTCGGATTTGCTTTTTTTTAAGAGCGGCGTTTAGTTTCGCGGGCGAATGGTTCATCACTAGGGGTGTCGCGAACTTTTGTCGAACCAGATTTTTAGGTGGAACTTTCGGGGTTCGACTTTGTGGACAGTGTGGCCAGATCTTGATACAAGCATGTCTGGGTTTGGAAAATATTTTTTATGCGAAGGGGGTATTTTATTTTTTAAACAGTTACAATTAAAACAAACTAATTCTAATCACTGAAGAAGTTAATAACTTAGTTTTTTGTACTGTATTAACTGAAATAACAAGTCAGCGCTGCCCTTAATTCATCCCTTAGCCACCACCATCCAATCCGAAGCCAACTGGCCAGCCTGTCGCGCATGCGCACAGGAGTCGAACCTCAACACAAGGTTCGTCGAATTTTCCACTAAAAGTTCGAAAAAGTCGAACCTGGTCGAACTCGAACCTCGGCCGGTTCGCGACACCCCTATTCATCACTCCTCTGTGATGTGCGGTTGACGCAACGATTGACGAAGGAATTGTGGACTCGAGGAATAACAAAGGTAAGACATAAAGTGCGCGAACTGGGTGCCGGTTGTCTCCGTTTAACATCGCAGTGCTGACGATGAGAAGACTGACTGACTGCATGCTTTCGAAACGTAAGTTTCTTTACCTGCAGGGGGATGAATGAATGAATGAATTTGGGGTTTTTTGGCGCAGCAGCAACTCGGGCCATAGTGCGCCAAACACATGGTGAGTAAATATCACAAGACTCAGCGGCTAAATTACACATTGCTAAATTTCACTTTACAAAAATCTGCTAAAGGCGGTTTAAAATACCAATATTTTTCAAAAAGTTAAACACTTGTGTATGTGGGACAAGAGGCTCATCTCCGAGCAAAAGTGCCAGGTGGAACGGAGTATGCTCTCTAAAAAAGATTGGGAAGTAGGTGCAGCGTTCATTATGAAATTGCGGGCATACTAGAAGGATGTGGAGTACACTTAGGGTTTCAGAGCAGTAATCGCACACTGGAGGATCTTCGCTTTTTAGGAGGTACCCGTGGGTTAGGCGTGTGTGTCCTATTCTCAGCCGGCACAGAATAACTTCATAAAACCTTTCCCGATGTCTGGCACTGCGCCATTCACTCAAAATAGGCTTAACACTATGGAGTTTATTGTAACAGTCAGAGCTCCACTCCACTTGCCAGGAACGTTTTATTTTGTTTCGCAGAGTGTTTCTATAGTCAGTCGCTGGAATGGCGTGGGTTTCAATGGACCTGTTTATACATGTACTTGCAGCTCGGTCAGCCTCCTCATTTCCGTGTATTCCTATATGACTGGGTACCCAGCAGAACTGAATATCAATATGTTGCTTGCGGGCATTTATTATTTTACCACGGAGTAGAGAAATGAGAGGGTGATTCCAGGATGTTGCAGAGTTAAGGGCAAGGAGGCAACTGAGCGAGTCTGAAAATACTATGGATTTCCTAAACTTTTGTTTAATTATTTGTTCGACAGCTAATATCAGCCCTAGAGGTTCAGCAGTGAAAACAGATGCGTCGGGGTTAATTCGTCTAACACGCTGGAAGGACTGCCCCACCACAGCACATCCAACATAACCAATGCCCTTCGTCCCATCGGTGAAGAAACTCTTGCCGGTCTCGTAACGACTTGCTATCTCGAAGAATTCCTGTTTTATAACCCTGGAGTCGACAACTCTCTTGTTGTACTTTGTTAATGAGAGGTTGCATGTTACGGCTATATCATCCCAGGGAGCAATTCTGTGTGGAGTTTCCATAACAGGAGAAGATATATCAAAGCTGTACTTCTCTGCGGCATCTTTCACGCGGAGCGCAAAGGGACGTGTTACAGACGGCTTGTTTTGAAAGGTCTGTTCGTAATTTATGTCGTTAGTCAAAGAAAAATTTGGATGCTGAGGGAGAGTCCGCAGTCTTAGATAGTACTGTGCGCTAAGATAAAACCTCCGTTTATCAAGCGACCACTCATTTGATTCGGCATACAAGCTAGGCACAGGCGATGTTCGAAAGGCCCCGATTGCTAGTCGAATGCCTTGATTGTGAACCGGGTCCAACATCTTAAGCGTAGAGGGCTTGGCAGAACCGTAGACAATGCTGCCATAATCCAACACAGAACGAACACATGCCCTATAAAGTCGTAAAAGGCAGAGACGGTCTGAACCCCAAGAACGGTGTGCCAGGACTTTAAGGAGGTTTAATTTCCGCTGACATTTAATTCTTAGAGCCTTTACATGTGAGCCAAAGGTTAGCTTGCTGTCAAAAACTAAACCGAGGAACTTATGTTCTGTCCTAACCGGAATAGGCGCACCTTTGATGGACAGCGATGGAACAGAAAATACTCCCCGCCTTCGGGAGAAACAGACCGCCATGGTCTTCTCGGCAGAAAACCGAAAACCGTTCTGATCAGCCCACCTACTCATCTTGTTCACCGTCAGTTGAACTTGGCGCTCACAGATAGCTATATTACACGAAGAAAAGCAAACTTGGACATCGTCGACGTAAAGAGAATGGGAGACCATGGGCGGAATCACCTGAGACAGAGAATTCATTTTTATAATAAACAAAGTGACGCTCAAGACACAGCCCTGTGGTACACCATTCTCCTGGGGGAAAGGATCAGAGACCGTAGCCCCCAGGCGTACCTGAAAGCCACGATCCTGCAGAAAGTCGGAAATGCAGTTAAACATTCTCCCTTTTATGCCCATCGAGATGAGGTCCTGAAGTATGCCGTAGCGCCAGGCGGTGTCGTAGGCCTTTTCAAGGTCAAAAAAGACCGAAAGACAAAACTGCCTATTTACAAAAGCCTCCCGGACGGTCGTCTCGAGGCGCACCAGATGGTCAACAGTAGACCTGGAAGTGCGGAAACCACACTGGAAATTACTTAGAAGTTTCTTTTGTTCTAGCACGTAAACGAGTCTACTGTTGACCAGCCGTTCAAACGTCTTTCCCAGACAGCTAGTGAGGGCAATTGGCCTGTAGCTTGTGGCTTTGTTCCTGTCCTTTCCTTGTTTTAAAATGGGAACGACCACAGCCTGTTTCCAGGAGCTGGGAAATTTCCCTTTCGCCCAGATTATGTTAAAAAACTGAAGGAGAGTGACAAGAAATGTATCAGGTAGGTGGGAAAGCATAGTGGGGTGAATTGAATCAGGTCCAGGGGACGTGGGTTTTGCAGCCGCAAGGGCTCGACGAAGCTCGACAAGAGAAAAGGGACGGTTATATTCTTCAGTACAATCAACTGACATACGAATTGGAGTTCTCTCACATTTGGACTTATACCGTAGAAACTCTGTAGAGTAATTTTCGGAACTGGAGACTTGTGCAAAGTGCTTACCCAGTGCATTGGCTTGTTCATATAACGATGAATAAGCTTCTCCATTCTCAGCTAAGAGCAAGGGGATTGAGAAAGAACGGTAGTCGCCCTCCATTCTTCTCACTCTGTCCCAGACAACCTTGGCCGGTGTGAAACTATTGATGGAGGATGCATACGAGCAGAAGGATTTCTTTTTGGCCTGTTTTCTGATATAGCGGGCTTTTGCCCGCAACTGTTTAAATGCCAGGAGGTTTCTAGAGGTCGGATACCTTCTAAATCTTCCCCAAGAACAGTTTTGTCGATTTCGGGATTTTCTGCACTCATCATCCCACCATGGCTTTGGGCGTCTCGGCAGGTTTCCGGATGTCTGTGGGATGGACAAACGGGCTGCCTCAAGGATTGCTGTTGTTATTAGTGCATTTAAATCGTCCACAGAAGCCACTTGTGAAAGGTCCAAGGAGGAAGGAATGCTTGACTTAAAAAGCTCCCAATCTGCTAAAGAGGTCTTCCAACGAGGAGGACAACAGGGAAGCCTAGGTAGAACTTCTAGTGGAGAAAGGTACACTGGGAAATGGTCGCTCCCATAAGGGTTATCTAATACGTTCCAAGTAAAGTCGGTAAAAATCGCAGATGAACAAATAGTGAGGTCAAGACAAGAGAAAGAGCAGTTATGAGAACTGAAATGTGTTGGTGCTCCAGTATTTAAAACACACACATCTCTAAGAGACAAAAACCGTGCCACAACAGAACCCCGGGTGTCAGTCCGATCACTACCCCAGAGCGGGTTATGTGCATTAAAATCACCCATTAAAATAAAGGGTTCAGGCAGTTGGTCAGCTAAGGCTTCAAGCTGGGAAAGTTCCGAGGACGATGAAGGAGGAATGTAAATGGAGCAGATGGTAATAAGGCGATCTCGTAGCAACCTTACTGCGACAGCCTCCAAAGAGGTGTTAAGGGAGACTTCGCAGGCAGGTAAACTACTGTCTACAATAATCGCAACTCCCCCAGAAGCGCCAGAGGTCGTCACGCGATCCCTCCTATATATCTGATACGATTTAAGAAAATTTATATTAGATGGCTTCAGATATGTTTCCTGCAGACAGAATACGGAAGGTTCATGTTTATGTAACAGGAACCTCACATCGTCTAAATTACTAAAAAGACCTCTGCAGTTCCACTGCATAAAACTCATTATTTAAAAAACAGTAGAGCAAATATTAAAAAGTTAAAAACGCGAAAGAGAAAAAACGAGAACATACTGATCCAAAGGGGTCTTCAGGTCTTAAAATCGATCTTAATACGCGGGGCATTTTTCTTTTTCGTTACTTCCTTCCATTTCCCAGTGGGACCACTGGGAGCGCAAGAGGAGGACTCAGATCCCGAGAGGAGGGCGTCCTCGTCAGATCTGGGTCCGCTCTCATCCATTGGCTCCTCTGTTGGGGAGGCAATGGCCTCAGGTTGACCTGCAGAGGTCGACTGCTTGGGGGACTCCCCAGGCTTCCTCTGAGGAGCAGAGGTCCGGGATTGGACACCCCGGCCCCGAACCCCCGAAGCAGCAGGTGGGGCAGGGGAGGTCATCCCCTGCCCTGAGGTGGATGCTGACGCAGCAGCATTCACCTTGCGGTTTGGAGGCGGTGCCATGGGCACCGCTCCCGAGGTGGACGCTGATGGGAGAGCATCCACCTTGCGGTTCGAAGGCAGTGCAACTGGCACTGCTCCCGAGGAAGGGGGACCTAACGGGAGACGCGAGTCGTCCGAAGACGTCTGCGTTCCCGTCGACACCATTGACCGTGCAGGGCCCCTGCGCACGGCCTGGGCATAAGAGCCCTTAGAAACAAACGCAAAGCGCTTCTTTGCAGCAATGTAGCTTATATTTTCTTTGATTTTTAGTGCGAGAATTTCTTTTTCTTGCTTCCAGACAGGGCAGGATCTAGAATAGGCAGGGTGGTGGCCTTCACAGTTTGAACACAGAGGTTCGCTCTCACATGTGTCAGCAACGTGCTCTTTACTAGAACACTTGGCACACTTGTTGGTCCCCCGGCAGCTCCGCGACCCATGACCGAACCGCTGGCACTTAAAGCAGCGCAGCGGGTTCGGCACATAGGGGCGGACGCGGCACTGGAGGTAGCCGGCTTGAACAACTTCGGGAAGGGAGGTCGATTCAAATGTTAAGACAATGTGCTTGGTTTTCAACTCTACGCCGTCCCGACGCAGGGTGATCCGCCGTGCAGCTATCACTCCCTGTGTGGCCAGCCCCTCAACGACTTCTTCCTCTGGTGTATCAAGGAGGTCATCTTCAGAGATGACACCTTGAATAGTGTTAAGGGTACGGTGTGTTGTGACAGTGACTCTATAGTCCGAGATAGAGTTTAGCGCTAAGAGAGCGTCACTTTGTCGCTTAGTGTTAATCTGGATGAGGAGGTCGCCAGATGACATTTTCTTGGCATGAAAGTCTTTACCAACCACTCCCTCTATCGCCTTCGCGACGAGGAATGGGGACAGTTTGGCAAGAGGTTTTTCGGTCTCTGAATGCATAACGAGGAATTTCGGAAATTTTTCAGGTGTAGATAATGTTTTTCCAAGAAGTACAGCTTCGGTGCGGCCTCTTTTCAGAGGCCGATCAAGAAAGTTTCGTTTGGAACCCATAATAATGGGAGGATCTTCGGTGCCCCGGGTGCGCCACCCACCACGGAGCCCAACACGGGGATAGGTAATGCGCCATAGCAAAGAATGGCTTGGCTGACGACATTACACTATCAGCGCTGCCCAGGCACTATAACCCAGTGTGGTGCTAGACAGGGGGTCTATCGCCACCTAAGGTTAGCCCTTGCCGCCAAAGAAGTTGAAATGGAAAAAGGCGAGAGAAGAGGAAAGAGAAAGAAGAGAGGGGATAGTAGAAGAAATGGCGACTGACTGCATCATCCTGGTCGGGCCAAGCCAGGACACCCGTCTACGAGAAGCGGGGGCCAAAGTGGTGTGTTGCCTCACCCGGGGGGGCCCCGAAGGGTCCAAACCTACCCCGGGTTCGGCTCAACCACCAGGATGCCCTTTTCCCCGGACACGGGCTCGCCACGCACAGCCAGACGTGGGTGGGTCTTAGCCACTTTTTATTCAGGGTCTGTAATGTAGCCATTGTGGCTGGGGTCCGTGGTGGCGCTACTCACCAAGCACCTAGCACCTAAGGTGCAGGCGCCCCCTGCGGGGCTCGGGGTCCGTGGAGACGCCACTCTCCAAACACCTGCTTTCACAGGTGCCCCCTGCGGGGACCTGCAGGGGGAAGCCGGCTTCGGAAATAAATACAGTTCGCGGAAAGCTCGTGTAACGTTTTTTATTTGCTGCTCTTCTCGCCCCGTACAATAGACTTATTGTTCTCGTTCAGCCTTATTGATCTCGATTTGCTCGATTCGTGGCCGCCATAATGAGATGCAGGCGACGGAGGAACTTTTGCTCCCCTGCTTTAGGGACGAACGTTTCTCCCTTTCTGTAAGAACATATGTATCAAGAGCGTTCCTCCCTTTAGGGAGGACTATACTGACCCTTTTTTCTAAGAGCGTAGGTATCCAAAATATTCTCTAAGTTGCTTAAAGGGATACTTCAACGAAATCTGAACTATACCCGTCGTGTTCAAAAATAGGTTGAATATGATTCACAATATCCGTAAATGGCAATCGGACGTTTGTATTTTGAGCCTAATGGCTGCATTTTTCGGTATAGACCAACACGCGGTCCCTGACGTCACGCAGCTGCGGTGGCGCTGTCGACGGCACTGCGCATGCGCAGACGCTTCACTTCACGCGAAAGGCTCATGGGGTTAACAAAAAAGTAACCGTTTTACCATACCTGCACAAGATCTCGCACAACCTAAAGAAAGTTGGGCGAAGGGTTGGTGTTGATGTGGTTTTTTTCGGCTCCGGAAAAGCTGTCTGGGCTGTGCAGAAAAGTGAACTCCTGTTCTAAAGGAAAGCTGGGTTGCACCAAAAAGCATCACGACCGATTCGTGGACTGTGTGGAGGGAGTGGTGTACTCTATTCCCCTCTCGTGCGGCAGGAGATACGTCGGGCAAACGGGGCGCTGCCTCAATGATCGCTTGCGGGAGCATAAGTATAATGTATTTAGAGTTGTGTCAGGTCACCTTGGCCTGCATTGCCGTAACTGCTGCTGTACTCCCGTCTTCGACAAGTGTGAAGTGATTAGGAAAAATAAAGACAAACTCACTCGAGAGATCATTGAGGCGCGGGAGATTGGAAAATTGGGGGAAAACTGTGTCAGCACTCCTTCAATATGTTTATCCGAAAAGGAATGTGGCTTTCTTGACACACAGTGACAGCGCATAACGGTGGCTAAGGAGCACGTGGCGTCCATTACTTGTATTTTATCTTTATTTGTGTGTCATGACGTTATAGTATTTATACTTCATGTTAGCATGAATAAACTTTAGTTGTAAGTCAGCGCCTTGTTCGTCTACCTTCTTGTTCTTGTCCGTGTCCCTGCGCTGTTTTAATTTTTAAACAGTTTACCGAGCGGCTTGTATCCCCTATGGAAAGATAGTAGTCCATCACGCTCTTAAAGGCCGACTTACAAAGGACACACTTACTGGGAAGAGCAGCTTCAAGAGCTAGTCTCCGCAGAAAGGAGGGCTTTCCTCCTTTTTGCGAGTGCAATGAAGCTTGGGGTCCTGTTTAGTTCTGTCGCCACTGATTGACAGTTCTGACTTTGCAAGTGTTAATTCTTCTCGTTTTCGTCGACCAGCACATACTTGACGGCCTCTCTGCAGCAAACGTGTTGGCTGCGAAATATGCAAGGAGCCTGCTAAAGGCTGTCTTCACCACTGAAGAGCTAAAAGGCAGAAGCCTCCGCGGAAAGAAATCCAATGCTCATAAGGATTCAACGGCAAAGGAGGCGCTGGATCCTGTGATGCTCCAAGCAGTCCTTAGTATGTGCTCTTTGGTTTCATTGTGTTCATCCCAGTTCTTAACAAAGGTCTCATTTTATGATTCTGTGCTCTAGTCTATGTGCTATGATAACAGGTGTATAGTATTTACACTGACTTTTATCTAAAAGTTTAAACCGCATTTGAACTTTCATACAAATAATAACTGCACACGTGCTGCACGGCCCGTCAACAAACTAAGGAACTATGACAGGAATGTGGAAACAACAAACCTTACTTTGAGTAACTAAACTGGGTGATAAAGCCCGTGCATTGTATGTTTGTTTTCTCCGTGCTGCCAAATTTTTATTGAGGAGACGCAATCACTTGTGCGAAAAATGTTCCAAATTCGCTGAGGTAAAGCAGCCTTTCAGTGCACCAAGGTTTGTACTGAACATACTTTTGCTTTGTGTATACAAGGTGTAGATCTTGCATTGAAGTTTTATGTGCTAGTGTCTTCAACGTTTGAACTTTCAGCGTACCAGCTGGGTAGTGTGTAATTCTGTTTGTATAGTGCAAGCAATATCTTGAGGGGCAACTCCACTCAGAAAGTTGACCCAACGAAAATGGTTGATATCACTTGAGGGGGTCAAAATAGGTCATACCCAAATATCACATCAAACCGACGCCGCATTACTGATTAAAAACAATATTCGAAATGTCCTACCGGCTGGGTTAGCAGCCCAACAGCGGGTGAGCTAGTGAAGCAACACAAATGACGCAAGTATCGTCCTATGCTCTTGTACGGACGCTGCGGACGCTTTGTTTCCCGTGGCATTCTGCAATTCTGCTGTCGGCAAGAGGTGCTTACCGCATTGTCCTGTGTTGTCCTATTTTCATTTGCGTCCCGGCAGTTAATTTAACTCCAGCGTAGCTTCAGCGACAGCGCGGAAGAGACCGAAGCGGTGCTGCTCGCTCACGCGAGTGTCGTGGAGCCGGAGAGACTCGCCAGACTCGCGTTGGGCAATGCCGAGCATGACTTGTAGTGATGTGGGTTGCACAAACCATCCGGTGCGTAACCCGGAGCTGCGGTTCCACCAGTTCCCAAAAGACAGGAAGAGGCACAAGGTGTGGGTCGGTGCCGTTCTCCAGATAGACTTCGGAAGACCGTGGACTCTGAGCTTCAACGTGAAGCTCTGGTGCCAGCAATTTACACCAGACACCCCCACACAGAGTCTGCGGTTGCTGACTGGTGCGGGTTCCTCCCCGAAACACGAGTGTTTGAAGAACAATACGGTGCCATCGCTGTTAGCGTACTGTCCGCCAGTAGCTCCAGCACCAATGGCCGGTCGCAGCAGGTTGCAGCTAGTCTAACTAGCGTGCACATAAAGGCACCTTAGCTTTAACACCTTAGACCGCCTGTGGATACCATTTGTCTCCCATCACTTCTTTTTTTCTTGGTCCGCGAGCAAGGAACAAATAGTTACGCTGCGCCGGCACTCACTACGTCATTTTTAGCAGTCGAATTCGCTTTTCGGCCAGCAAATTTATTAATACACACTAAAACTTGGTACATTTGATGCATATTTACAAAGTGCAGCGATAAAAAAGAAAATGTGCAACTTACCTTCTGTTTTGAAACTCCACGTGCGTCGGCTCAGGAGCGCGGGACGAGATCTACGTCGTGCCGTCGATTCGATTCGATTCGATTCGATTCGATTCGATTCGATTCGATTCGATTCGATTGGATTGGATTGGATTGGAGTCTTCGGCTCTCCCCTTTGTATCGGGTGATCAACAGTAATGGATACTGGATCCAGCCTAGTCAGTCGCGCCTCCCGCGACTTCCGCTTCCGCTTGGTGTCCCGCTGGTCGGTTGCACTCCCTCCGCCGATGCGTCTCTCTCCACCAGACTTCCAGCCGCCTTTTCGTCACCTCTACCGCCGATCGAACGTTCTTTTGTTCTTCCTCTCCCTGCTCTGCACCGATTCGGAAGCCCAGTGCCACTGGTAGCACCGTCGTACTAGGGACCGGTACAATGTGCCGGCACTGCAGCACCAGGTGCTCCGTCGTCTCGTCGGTCTGCCCGCAGAGTGTGCACGTCCTCTCCTGTCCCTCCGTGAACCTGGCTCTCCACACCCGGGTCCGTAATGTACCCATGCGGGCCTCTGCGAGGAGTCCACTGCCTGTCGAGTTGTCATACCAGGGCTCTTTCTTTATGGCCTCCTTTCCCGCGTAGTACATCGCGAGGGACGGTTTCGCCGCCACCCCCGCTCTCCATCTCTCCGTCTCCACTGCTCGGAAGCCCTTTCTGATTGCCGCTGGGCCCACCCGGTTCTCGCCCGCTGACTCCAGCCAGATTGGTTCGAACCTATAGCGGTCCCGTAGCCTTCGGAGGCGGTGCATTCATTTAGTGCCTCTTTCCTGGTATATCATGTAGCGTAGGGTGCGGTGGGCCCGATTCCCATCCGGGAGTCTATGCACTCTCCTCTCGTACAGTGCCTTGGCGCTGGCTTCTCTGGCCTCGAAGGACGACCAGCCTAGGTCCCCCTGGACACCCTCGTTGGGTGCTGTTCTCGGGACTGCCAAGGCCATTCTTCCCGCACCCCTCTATCTTCTCTAAAGGAATTCTCTTGTTTGCGATGAGAGGACGAGTACGCCATTTGCGTACGTGAGTCCCGGAACAATGGCCATCTTCCATAGCTCCCGCACCACCTCGAACCTGTTGAAGGTCCAGGTGGTCTTCTTCGCCAGGACTCCTTTCCCCCTTATTGCTCCCAGTCTCTTCTCCCGTTCATGGACCTTCAGGTAGTCAGACTCCACAGCCAGGGTCACTCCCAAGTATTTGACCGTGTTTTGTCTTGTCAACTTCCCTCCCTGTAGGTGCCACTGTTGTTCCTCTGGTTCTTGATTCGGTCCATCTCGATCTCCCCAGACTAAGACCGCACTCTTGCTCTGATTGAAACGGAGTCTAAGTTGTGTGGCGAGCTCCCCGCAGATGTCCAGAAGCACCTGGAGGTCCTCCGGCGAGTCGGCCAGGAGCACCACATCATCGGCGTAAATGAGGGCTGGTATTCTCTGCCGCTTCCAGGCTCCCTCCATTCTGTATGATAGGTCGAAGCCCACATCCGACTGCTCCAGGGCTTTCTCCAACGGTGCTACATACAACATAAATAGCAAGGGGGATAGTGGGCATCCTTGCCTCAGGCCCCTGGGTTGCCAAGCTGCTTGAGCCGATAGTTTCGGTTTTGCCGTGCCGCCGGAACGAAACTTAGATACGCGACATCTACAAAACTATACACATTACCGAAAAACAAATTACATCTCGTGATTCAGGGTTGCCGACTTCGAATAAACGGATCATAACCCAAAAATCATAAAAATAGAGTGAAGGAAGTTTTGGCTAGCAGTTGACATGGTTGGACAGCGGTGTGCATGCTTGCTTTCTCTCGAGCGGCCAATGAAGTGAAATAACAGCACGTGCACAACGCATGGATTGTTTATGCATTTAATTTTTTGTTTGTTTCAGACTACACGTGCTCCCAGTACAAGAGGGGGGCCCTCCTGGCGCTGACGACCAGCCCGTCGTCTATGCTGTCGAGAGAAAGTAAATAGGTAAATATTGCAGCTGCAGTTTTTTTCTATTCTTCCCTGCTATACTTAAGTCCTGCAGATTTCCCTGGACGCTTGGTCGCCTTGTTTTCATGGTACTGTAAACTTTCGTTATAGTCCGTTGCAACTATAGAACCTCCCAGAAGGCCCTCTGCTCGCCATGATTGGCAGTGTCCTCTCGGCTCTCCTCCTCTAGTGTTTGCTTATTGGAACCCCTCTAGTGTTGGCTTATTGGAAAGAGTGAAGGGCTTTGTGGAAGGGGCTTTTGCTATTTTCGAGTTGCAACAGAGTATAGTGCGATATCGGTTAATTTGATCGTTTCGAAGAGTCCTAGCGGGCACCCAGGCATTTTTATGGGAAGGACGCCGCATCGTACGATTCAAACCGAGCAAATGACCCCACGAACGGGAAAACACTGGCCTTTTGCTACAAAATTGAGACCAAACTTGTTTTTCAAGATCAGACCGGAAAAAGTCGATTTTCGTCTTATAAATGGCGAGTAACAGAAATCCCGTGCTAGCCACGCCACGTTAGGTAGCTAATGCTATGACCCCATCTTGATTCCTTTTTATGCTTGTTTTGACTGTTTTCATTGCTGATATTTTCACTGTTCTTTGGCCAAAAATGAGTGGCAGTTCACCATAGCCTTCCAGAAGAAAGTGGTTGCATATGCAGTAATTCATAGCAAGTTTGGAGCGCAGTGGCAGCTCGTCGCAATCGAGGAAAACCTACGTCGCTGATAACGACCTCAGTCCGAATCAGTCATAGCATCGCTGGTCGTTGCCTCCATAGAGAAATATAGTACTACGTAAAGAGTGGCCACTCGAGCCGTTTCGGGGCCCAGGACTTAGGTACTCTACTGGCCGTTAGTAGGCGCAACTGTGCCACTTATCCTGAACATTTGTCAGATATATAATATTAATAAATAACTTTGTTGTATAGAGTAAACTTTTAAAATTATTACGAAGTTTGAAAACTTTCAAAAACGATTTCAACGTCTGTGGCTATGGCTGCGGCGCGACGGTTGGCTTCGGAGTCGTGGAGTCGACGGAGGGCGGATACTTCGGCTGCTTGGTCTGTGTCTCTTGCCTCGTTGTGTGGGTTGAGTTGGTTCCGCGGCTTGTTGTCTCGTGCGGGTTTCTAGTCATTCTTCCGTTCGGTCATGGTATACGGTATACTTAAGAAGTATTGTGACTGTTTTTTCTTTGTTGACTGACATTTTCATTCGGTCACTGAATTTAGAAGCCACTGGGCCAGATTGTTCTTCTATTGTTGCTGTATTAGTCACAAGGTCATATGTGCAAGCGCTTTTCATGGAACTTGGACGATAATTTTTTTAAATGCCCTCCATCATATTGCATTTGTCGCTGTAAGTCTCGCTGTAATACAGTAATTTTTCCAGTGTTGCACTGGAACGTACATCACTCATCGTCTTCAGAGTTTATGTTTGTTTGCTTGCCATAGTTACAAAAATAAATACTTTTGTGTGTCAATCCCTGGTGTCGTCCCATGTCGTCCCTTCAAGAGAGTTAGCACAAATTTGAAAATATCCTTTTCGGTGTGCGGTCAGTTTGAATTATATGTAGCGCTGGATGACTCTTTTTCTGTAGTACAATTAAGGCATACTTTTTTTTTAAATTAAGGTAAAAACCATGCTAGTTACAATAACACTGACTAGGTTAAACTAGAGGGCGCATGCTACTGCCCGATACAAAAATACCGCCAGAATTCGCCTTGAATCCATTCATTCATCCATGGCCAGCGGTTACTGCGTGTATCCATCCATTCAACGCTCAACTAGGGACTATACTGGCCGCTGAGTGCGCTCGCTGACACTGAATTGGGCCGCTGGGGCCTATGGAAGTGTCCGCTCTTTACGTAGTACTATATTTCTCTATGTTGCCTCGTCGTCACCTCCCGATTTCTCGTCGGCTGCGCGAACGCCGTCTTGTTGCGCGCACGCGAAACCGGCTCAACGACAGTGTGACTAGCGTCTGAGAGATGGCGCTATGCTATCTGGCCGCCTTAGGGCGCTTGGAGCATTAAAGGAGCTGTGCAACAATTTCAAGGCTTTGCTTAAATAATTGTGGAAGTTGATGCCTGGCACTTCTGAAGTGAACTACAGAACACAGATTTTGCCTGGATACCCTAGTTTTTATTTTAAAAAATAAAAAAGATCCACGTTTTTGCCACATCTCAACTCGTACATCGTCTTCCGGGTCACGTGCGCAGTGACGTCGATGGGGTAGGCGCGGGGCTCCGGTAAAGTTCTCTCTCTAGAGCCATCATTGAGCAGCGAGAATTCATCCGCTCGCGACCGCGTGACCACGTGCTGGCGGGCGCAGCGCGAACAATATGGTGAAAGGAGGAAAGTTTCATCCGGGTCCGGCCATACCCGTCGGGCTTTGTCCCCCTCCCCCTCCGGCTTCTGGCGGCTGTTCGCGGTAGCAGATAGAGCTGACGGTTTTGTGGACCTGTGATAGATGGCGTCACTAAAACTCCGTATAATAAAAGTTTTGTCGATGATACCAGGGTTTTGACGCATTTAGATATATGTTGGAACAACAAGATTTATAGAAAAGTTATCTTTTATTGAGCAGGTATTCGCACAACTTGCTATCTTTCTACAGGACCCCCATTGACGTCATGCCGCGTGTTTCTCATGGTCGCCGCTTGCGGCTGCAGGTCGGGGAATATTCTAATTTTTGCCTAGCGATGACGCGCGGAATAGCAACATTTCGATGAAAGGAGGTGTGTTTTCTGTCATTTGTGACAAGGTGAACAATGTTAAAAGTAGAAGATGCCAGTTCTTTCAACGTTAAAATCGTTGCACAGCTCCTTTAAAAGATTCTGGCCGAACGGCGCGGCGCCGGAAAACGCGGGCGGTGGAGAGCGCGTGCATCATGCGGGTTCCGTGAGCAGGCGACTTTCGCCGCTGCAGTTTTGGGGGTGCGAGGATTATGCGCGTAAAAGGAAAATTCAATTTTTGGTGGCTCACATTAGGGGTGCGAGGATTATGCGAGTAAATAGGGTAGTTGTGTCTAAGTTACGCAATTGATTTAGGATTCCAGACACACCCAATTCAACTTCAGACATCACATTGGTTGCCGCTGGACCATTGAAGTGTAGCGAACGTGACTGGCAAGACGTAAAAACCGACTGAAAGTATGGATTAAAATGCTCCTCCTTTTCAGTATCACTGTCATTTCGCTTTAGCTTTAGCGTCGCTTTAGCGTCGGAAAGAAAGAATTGTGTTTACCGTCACTACACACATATTTCCAAAACTCTTTTGGGGAACGCCGAATGCTATCATCTAAATTTAGAAAGAACGTAGCCTTAGCATGCACCAACCTGTCTTGAACCACTCAAGCCAAGCATGTAGGGCTTTTGGTCATTGGACCTGAGTTGTCTATTATTGGAGTAAGGTTTGGACTGAACATACTTTTGCTTAGTGTCCGCAAGTTGCAGATCTTACATTAAAGTATTGTGAGCTAGCTTCTTCAATGTTTGAACTTTCAGCGTGACATCTGGGTAGTGTGTAATTGTGTTTTAGAGCGCAGCTCTTAGGCGCCCGTTTCCGGCTTGAGCGGCGTCGCCGTCGGCGTCGCCGCTCAAGCCGGAAACGGGCGCCTAAGAGCTGCGCTCTAATTCGGCGTTACAGGGAGTTGTAAACGGCTTTCATTTTTTTATACCGCAAGCAAGCAATATCCTAATGCTGGCGGCAGGAAGTTTCGCGAGCACTTGACATGGTTGGACAACGGTGTGCATGCTTGCTTTCTCTCGAGCGGCTGATGAAGCGAAATAACAGCACATGCAGATTGTCCATGCATTTCATTTTTTGTTTATTGTTCGTTTAAGACTGCATGTGCTCCCAGTTCAAAGGAGTGTCCCTCCTGGCGCCGACGACCAGCCTGTCGTCTTTGCTCTGCTGTCATGGGAAATTTAAAGGGTAAATATTGCAGCTGCAGTTTTTTCTCTATTCTGTCCTGTGGATTTCGCTGGACGCTTGGTCTTTTTGTTTTTATGGTACTCTAAACTTTTGTTATAGTATGTTGCAACCATACTCTTTTTCAAGAAGCACTTGACCCCAGGGGCAGCAAACCATTTTCGAGCCCAGTCGCTGGGTTTGAGGCTAGACTCTCACCACCCTTACAAAAATGAACAATGAGTTTCAATTGAGCTTCTAATGAGTTTTTATAGAGTCAAATGAAACTCGTAAGAAACTCAACGTTAAATGAGTTTTATCATTACAAAACTCATATTTATTCTTTTGATTTTACGCATTACACGTTCAAATGAGTGTTATCATTACCCACTCAATATATATTCTTTTGAATTTACTCATTACAAATTCAAGTGAGGTTTATCGTTACCCAATCAATATAATTTCTTTTGGGTTTACTCATTACACATTCAGATGAGTGTTATCACTAAGAACACAATATCCATTATTTTGAGTTTACCCATTAAAAACATTGCAATGAGTTTTATCGTTACCGACTCAATATCCATTCTTTTGAGTTCACTCATTACAAATTCCAACGAGTTTTATCGTTACCCAGTCAATATTCATTCTTTTTGAGTTCATAAATGTACTGATTACTCATGCAAATGAGTATTATCATTAAGAATGCAATATCAGTTCTTTTGAGTTTATCCATAGATACTCAAGTGAGTTCTACCATAAGGCACCCAATAGACATCAGCTGATCCACAGTGGAGGAATTCGATAAAGGTAAAGGTGAAGATAATCATTAATGCAGATTGCCTGCTATTCAGAAGACATTCTCCTCAAATAAAGTAATGTTCAAAATTGCAATCCAATAACTTCTCATATTTATTAACCATTTATTAACCCTTCTATGAAATCAATACATATTCAATTACTCCCATTCTCAACTAGCACACTGTCTCGGGCGATCAAAATGACACAGCGATAGACATAATGACTCAATACAGCATCTGCTCCCAAACTTCCCTACGTGCGTAATCCACTAAAATATAAAATATATCCTGCCACGACCCCGCCCCCTCCTCCATTCGCATTTCGCTAGACCACAAGTCTTACCATCTCAGTGCATTAGCAATAACATATAGAAATTGACTCTGAAATTTAGTTTCTCAGGTAATACAGGTAATTAAAAGTTAACAAATTTAAAACCATTGGAAAAAAAAAAAAGAAACAAGCCAGCAGTTGTTTTGCGACTTCGCTAGATCAGTCACGACACCCCTGGGGTTCGCGCCTCACTGTTTGGGAAGCACTGCTGTTTAATATTACAAATACAGAGTGCTGCTTAGAACATTTTTCAAATCATTTATAAGTAGCAACTGTTGATTTAATACCACGCAAAAATTTAAACCAACTCTCACACAGTCTCACGGAAACATAATCCCAAGTTTCCACAGAATAAAAATCGGTAAGAACAAGACGAAATACACACTAGGCTGATTAATTAACTCTGAGCTGTCATTTTGTTTGAATTCAATACACATGAAAATAAAAGAGGAATAGGAATGCCAATAGCCCTTTTGGTCCTATAGGAGGTTGGACTGCTCCCATAGGGACTTTATCGGACCATTAGGAATTTTTATCAGTCAAACGAAATGTTTTGTTTGCCAAACAGGAAATCTAGGCCAATTGTGCATGTATATTTGAGCTATAGGAACCAATTAGACGTATGTCTGTCAGGAGGATGTAAATGCATATTGGACGCAACAATTGAGAATCGGATCAATGGGAACACGTTTCTGTGCTTTTGGAAAGTTGTTTTTGGACGAAGCTCATATATTTGTCTGACGTCCAACTGAGTTAAAAATAGTCCCTGTCAGAAATACACCGGCCCATTTGATGCATGTGTAATGTAGCCTGGGCTGTATGATGCAAATATCTGTTCTACGTCCAAAGAATGTATTGCTAGAATTCCAGCATGTATAAAAGTACATTAGTCAAGTTAATTATGCGACAGTGTTACGCTTATTTTTCAAAATTTTCGGACGGCAAAGCCCAGGCTGAAACCAAAAATTATTAATAAAAATAATCATTAACAATTATTAAAAATTATTAATAATTGATAATTATTAATTAATAATAATTAATATTTATTAGTAATTATTAATAATTACTACTAATTATTAGTAATTATTAATAATTACTAATAATTATTAGTAAATATGAGTAATTTACTAATAATTACTAATAAATATTAGGAAATTATTAGTAATTTCCTAATAATTTATTAGTAAAAATAATTTACTAAAAAAATACTGTAAGCTGAGTGTAAATTAAAAGTAATCTCCCCAAAAAATAAAAAATAAATTTTCTCCCTACTGCATTGCACCCGAAACTAATAGCGCGTCGGCGCTAATTGTGATTTGCACATTTATTTCCAGTGCTTATAATAATAACTGTATTCACCCTCTTTTACTCCTAAGTTTCTAAAGACATATTTACGGCACCCCTCTATCGCGATTTGGTCAGTTTCGGTTTCAGTATAACTTTTACCGCTTTCGGTTTCGTATTGTCAGAATCGCGTCTTCGACGCCCCATCGGTAGCGACACCAGTTATTTTTTTTTGTTTTCACTCGCGACCGTTGGGACCGTTGCCGTTGCGTTGGGTACATGTGTTTTGCGGGATGGAAATGCCTTTAAGTTTAGACATGGAAATGTGCTAATTTAATCAAGTTTATCTATCTGTGAAGTTTCGTCTTGTGATGATTATGTTCAAGAAGTGCGCGGAAGACCGCCGACGCGACAGAACGAGCAACTCGACGCAGTTGGTAAGCTTGCATCTTTGTTTGCATTGTAAGTAGACGCCTTAAACGAGAAGTGAACACTAGGGAGTTTTAGAATAACGTCCGCAACCCCGAAGAAATGACGTCTTCGCTGCTGTGCATGCGCAGACCCAAAACAAGCATTCGGACTCGAGCTTTCGGCCCGTTATTTCTCGAAAATAGCGTGGGTACCGCAAAAGGCGGCGCCCACGACATCTCTGTTGATCGCGTCTTCGACGCCGTCGCCCGCGCGGGAACTGCGTGAGTCGCACTCGACGCGGTCGGTATGGTCGAAGCGTATTGAAAACGCCACGGATCGCTGGAGTCACAGCTCAAAGCTATCGAAGCGCGTCTACTTACGATCGCGGCAGAAATGTAAACATGCCTGGGTAGTGGATCGTCTGGGCTTCGTAAGTACAACAGAGCAGCTTGGCAGTGACGAAAACAAAACATACAGCATTGAGTATAAAACAACTATAAAACTGTTACTCTAGACGAAACACTTGTTTAATTTTCAAGATATTGTGTCCTGATTCCTCAGTCCCCCGAGCCTGCGTCCCGCCGAGAGTTCCGGTCGCCTTCGCCACGACGTCCAGCATCGCCGATGCACCGACCCCGACGTGAAAGCCTGTCGCCCCTCGCTCCTCGCCGGGGAAACTAGGCGCGGCAACCCCTGGAGGTGGAGTTGCCGAAGACGACCGACGCCAAGATCCTCCACGAACGTCGGAGGGCCCCCACTCGAACGCTACCAAAGACCGAAACGACGCCCCTGCAACGGTGTCCAATAACCTAAACGTCGTCATCGACGGCCACGACGCATCAGCACTCGTGGACACCGGAGCAGACTACTCAGTCTTGAGTGGGAGGCTCTCCCGCCGCCTTCGAAAAGTCATGACGCCGTGGGATGGACCACAAATAAGAACCGCCGGAGGACACCTCATCACACCAGTCGGGAGATGCACTGCTCGCGTCGAGATCCACGGCGAGACGTGCCCTGTCAAGTTCGTCGTTCTGCAAGACTGTTCGAGGGACGTTATCCTCGATCGGAATGGACTTTCTCTGCGAGTATGGCGCCGTCATCGACCTCGGGGCAAACCAGTTGACGCTGCGAAAGCCTGTTCTGCCACCGGTGGATGCCAACACGACGTCATCCGCGATTCGAGTTATAGCCGACCATGTGAATCTGCCGCCGCGGTCAAGTGTTTTCGTCACCGTCATAACCGACGCAGTCATGCACGATGAAGCTCTTCTGGAAGGCAGCGTCCAACTGCTTCTTGAGAAAGGAATTGGCGTCGCACGAGGCGTAACGGATCTCCGAGAAGGACGTACAACTGTTCTCGTGACAAACTTTCGAGAGGAGCCGCAGCACCTAACGAAGGGTACCACCGTGGGCTACGTCGAGGAGCTTCAGGCGCCAGCCGTGGTCACCGCAATTTCCGAAGAAACCTCGTCGTCACAGCAGAAGAGCACGACACCGCCGCCGCTCGACATCGACCCCGAGCTCCCAGCTCCGAAGCGCCGGCAACTGGTTGATCTCCTCGCCGAATACAGTGACTGTTTTGCCACGACATCGAAAGTTCGTCAAACACCAATGGCGAAACATCGCATTATTACCGACGACGACGCACTCCCTGTCCACCAGTCGCCGTATCGAGTCTCCTTAAAGGAAAGAAAAGTGATTCAAGATCAAGTCCAGGAGATGCTCGACGACGACATCATTCAACCCTCAAGAAGTCCATGGGCGTCCCCGGTCGTACTTGTAAAGAAGAAGGACGGAACCCTGCGGTTCTGCGTGGACTATCGTCGACTGAACGCTGTGACGAAGAAGGACGTCTATCCGCTCCCCCGCATCGATGATACGTTAGACCGATTGCGCCACTCCCGATATTTTTCGTCGATGGACTTGAAGAGTGGTTACTGGCAGATTGAAGTCGACGAACGTGACCGGGAGAAAACTGCCTTCGTCACTCCCGACGGACTGTACGAATTCAAAGTGATGCCGTTCGGACTTTGTACAGCACCAGCCACCTTCCAGCGCGTCATGGACACCGTGCTGGCAGGTCTGAAATGGCAGAGCTGCCTCGTCTACCTGGACGATGTCGTGGTATTCTCACGAGATTTCGACGAACACCTCAGACGACTTCGAGCCGTGCTTCAAGCCATCAAGACCGCCGGCCTGTCACTCAAGCCAACAAAGTGTCGGTTCGCCTATGGGGAACTAAAGTTCCTTGGCCACGTCGTGAACAACAAAGGCGTTCTACCAGACCCCGAGAAGACCCGCGCCGTAGCTGCATTTACGCCGCCGGCTGACAAGAAGGCTGTGAGAAGATTTCTCGGACTCTGTGCCTACTACAGGCGCTTTGTTCGAGACTTCGCCAAGCTGTCCGCACCGCTAACGAACCTCACGAAGGACGCCGTAAAGTTCGAGTGGACAGAAGAACACCAGAGGTCATTCGACGAGCTCAAACGAAGACTCCAGACGCCCCCGATTCTTGGCCATTTCGACCAGTTTGCTGAAACCGAGATCCACACCGACGCCAGTAACACCGGACTGGGTGCGGTACTAGTCCAAATGCAGGACGGCGCAGAGCGAGTCATCGCATACGCAAGCAGGACGCTGTCTAACGCGGAGAGGAACTATTCAACTACAGAAAAGGAGTGCCTCGCTGTCGTCTGGGCAATAACAAAGTTTCGCCCATATTTGTATGGAAGTCCTTTTCGCGTGGTCACAGACCACCACTCGCTCTGCTGGCTGGCGAATCTGAAGGACCCCTCTGGACGCCTCGCCCGGTGGAGCCTACGACTGCAGGAGTTCGACATGACCGTGGTGTACAAGTTCGGCCGGAAGCACAATGACGCCGACTGCCTGTCAAGGGCCCCAGTCGAGGCCGCTCCTGCCTGCACCAAAGAGGACGACGATGAGTGTTTCCTTGGCGCTCTGGATGTCAGCGACATGGCAGCACTTCAACGAGATGACCCTGAGCTGCGAGCACTCATCGAGCACCTAGAGGGACAAGGAAGTGCCATTCCCCGCAGTTTTGTACGAACACTGCCAACCTTCTCCCTCAGACGAGGTGTGCTCTACAAGGAGAACTTCAGCGACAACAACACGGCGTGGCTGTTGGTGGTCCCTTCCAGTCTTCGAGAAGAAATTTTTCAAGCCTGCCACGATGACCCGACGGCGGGACACCTTGGCTACAGCAGAACTCTCGCCAGGATACGCGAAAAATACTACTGGCCCAAGCTCGCGAAGACAGTGCACCACTACACCCGATCTTGCCACGAGTGTCAACGACGAAAAAAACCACCGACGAGACCGGCAGGACTTCTTCAGCCTATTGCGCCGTCCATCTGCCCCGTTCCAGCAAATTGGAATGGACTTACTTGGGCCATTCCCACCATCGACGCAAGGGAACCGATGGATAATCGTCGCAACCGATTATCTCACACGGTACGCCGAGACAAAAGCCCTTCCATCAGGAACGGCTGTTGAAGTCGCCAAGTTTTTCATCGAGTCCATTGTCCTCCGGCACGGCGCCCCCGAAGTCTTGACCTCAGACCGTGGATCCTCGTTCATGGCCCAGCTGACACAGGAAGTCCTTCGTCTCAGCCACACCAACCATCGTCGCACCACGGCGTACCACCCGCAGACCAACGGGCTGACAGAAAGACTCAACAAGACCATCGCCGACATGATCTCCATGTACGTCGACGTGGAGCACAGGACATGGGACGAGGTGTTGCCGTACGTCACATTTGCCTACAACACGGCCGTGCAAGAGACGACCGGGGTGACACCCTTTCAACTGGTGCATGGCAGGAAAGTAACGACCATGCTCGACGCGATGCTACCCCACGAACCAGCTGACGATGGAAGCCCCGACGCCCAAGTGGTTGCTCAACGAGCCGAAGAAGTTCGCCAGCTCGCCCGACTTCGAATTGAAGATCAACAACGTGTCGACGCTACCCGGTACAACCTTCGTCGTCGGGACGTCCACTTCAAGCCTGGAGACCGTGTGTGGGTTTGGAGCCCCGATACGACGACGCGGTCTCAGCGAAAAACTCCTAAAACGGTACTTTGGACCCTACAAGGTACTTCGTCGACTTGGAGATCTGAACTACGAGGTGATGCCCGACGGAACACGGACTTCATCACGCCGCCCTCCACGACCAGAAGTCGTCCACGTCGTGCGCATGAAGCCATACTACGCTCGATAGGACTGTGGACATTATGTGTTTTAAATGACTCTTTAGCCTACCGTTCTTTTTGCTCGCTTTGTTTTGTTCTGCATCGGGGCGATGCACTTTTTAAAGGGGGGAGTAATGCCGCGCGCGCAACTTGCCAAGTAGGCAGCGCGCGCGTGGCCGAACGGTTATCGCGCTTGTCCCCCACGCGAAAAGCCAGGGTTCGATTCCTGGCCGCGGCTACACATTTTTGTTGACACTGTAATCTGACGTTCTGGTAAATTCGAGAACCGTCTTGCTGATTCGAGGTTAGAATGTTCTAGGCACCGGACCTTCTACGCCGAATGCTCCAGAAGCCCACGCGTGTACAAAAGCGGCTCCGCGTGGCAAGCTGGAGTCAGTCTCGCCCCAGCGTTCGACCCTGCTCTACGCCGACTTCGACGCCCGCGACGCTCTGTTATTATTTTCTGTACCCCTTTTATTTTTGGGCACAAGTTCGCCCCATTAAACGTTTCAGTTTCCCCCAGTTATTCTTTGTTTTCTTGGCTGTTCCTACGTGACAATATAACGTTCTAACTTCCAAATAAAAGCTGTCGCGACAGCTTGGTGGCGTTTTAAGCGCGAGATGCTTGCGTTTTGGGGGTCCCCGGCAGAGAAACGCTATTCTAAAACTCTTCGCCGCAATCCTCGCTATTTTGCCCTCCGTAACGCGCGATAAAGTAGCGCCCGGTAGTCTAAAACTCCCTATTTTCTCGGCACACGTTTGCTCGTTAAGCTAGACTTTTTTTTTTTTAGCTAGTTAGGTTTGTTTTATCCGTCCTTATGTTTGTATCTGTGCGTAGCATAATGAAAAGTTGCCACTCATTTTGTGTATGGCCCGAGAAAGTGTAGCTTATGTCAACAGAGCACTTATTGAATTCCTAATGCTACTTTCAGTTCGTTGCTTTAGAAAATGTCTTATTGGTCTAGCAGTGTACTGATGTCATTCAACTATAAATTGATTACATTGATCATACTTCATTACATTTCAGAAGTTAGACTTCCTTGGAATTCGGTTCATGCAGAGCCAATATTCCTTTGCAGTCAAAATTGTTCAAGAGGATAGCAATTTTTTGTTTTGAAGTTATGGAAGTGGACTGGATGGTACTGTTAGGACAAACTTTGGTCCCCTGATTTTCTGGAATTGAACTGGGTTTACATTTGTCTGTTAGAGTTTTTGATAAAGCAGTTGTTCCTTTCTGCGTCTTTTTTTTTTTCTCTTTCATTTTGCAACTGTGATCTGATCAAGCCGAGGGCCGCAGTTATTCCTAAATGAAGCAGCAGCAGTGTGTTCCCAGCTTGCGTCACTTTGATTCATTTCAAGGCATGTCACGAAATGAATGCCCCTGTTCATACACCGTTGGAAGTGGGACTGACTTAAAAATGCAGTTCGACACAGTGTTTGAGTGGTATGCGACGTGTGTTGAATGACCTATGCGGTTGTCACGGGTTCGTGGTTGGTCAACCCGAAACGCTCCAAGTCCCTTTTCCTTCTTCTCGTCTTCCTCTTCCCATTGGTTTGAAGCTTGGCCGGCATTAGTCTCATCCGAGCTCATGCCTTTGGCGCTCAGGTAAACGTGCGTGAGGATTGCAATTGAACCCCCCCCCCCCCCCCCCCCCGAACCACCCTTAAACAGGACAAAATGACAAAAAAGAAAATTTGTGATAGCAATGTTCGAGAGAAACTGCCGACTTTTAATTACCCTGCCTGAAACTTTGCAAACATTTCAGCGTGGCTGCAGCTGTGATGGTGAGGTGGATCCAATATGAAAACTGAACCCTGAAGCGACGCCTTCGGGATGCCGAAAATAATTATGGTAAGTTAGAAATTAACCCACTAGTATACTTGGGCCAGATGTCGATTAAGAAATTTTAATCCAGTTAAATTGTCACATTAATTTTCAGGCATAATATCTTCAAAAGAATGAAACTGCAGATGTTCCAAACTGGCTGAGGTAAAGCAGCCTTGCAGTGCACCAGGGTTTAGACTGAACATACTTTTTGTACTGTCCACAAGGTGTAGCTCTTACATTGAAGTTTTATGAGCTAGTTTCTTCAATGTTTGAACTTTCAGCGTGCCAGCTGGGTAGTGTGTAATTGTTTTTATAGCGCAAGCAATATCTTAATCCTGGCGGCAGGAAGTTTCAGCTAGCAGTTGACATGGTTGGACAACGGTGTGCATGCTTGCTTTCTCTGCAGCGGCCAATGAAGCAAAATAACAGCATGTGCGAATTGTCCATGCATTTAATTTTTTGTTTGTGGTTTGTTTCAGACTACATGTGCCAAGTACAAGGGGGTGGCCCTCCAGGCGCTGACGACCAGCATGTCGTCTCTGCTGTGCTGTCGAGGAAAATTTATAGGGTAAATATTGCAGCTGCAGTTTTTTCTCTTCTGTCCCTGCTACACTTCCTGTGAATTTCTCTGCATGCTTGGTCTTTTTGTTTTCATGGTACTGTAAACTTTTGTTATAGTCCGTTGCAACTATAGAATAGCAGAAGCCCCTCCCACTATTCCCTTTGCTCGCCATGATTGGCGGTGTCCTCTCGGCTCTCCTCCTCTCTAGTGTTTGCTTACTAAAAAGAGTGAAGGGCTTTGTGGGAGGGGCTTCTGCTATTCTAGAGTTGCAACAGAGTATAGCGCGACCTCGGTTAATTTAATAATTTCGAAGAGTCCTAGTGGGCACTCATGCATTTTTATGGGAATGACTCTGCATCATATTTTGAACCGAGAAAATGACCCCACGAACAGGAAAGCACGGGCCTTCTGCTACAAAATTAACCGGACCAAACTTTGATTTCAAGATAGACCAGAAAAAGTCGACTCCTGTCTTATAAACGGTAGTAACAGAGATGGGAAGCCAATGCTATAACCCCCATCTTGATTTCTTTAATGCTTGTTATGGCTGTTTTCACATCTGGTATTTTCACTGTTCTTTGGCCAAAAGTGAGTGGCAGGTCGCCATAGGTTTCCAGAAGAAAGCGGTCACATATGCAGAAATTTCTAACAAGTTCGTAGCGCAGTGGCGCTTCGCTGCAACCGAGGAAAAACTCTACGGTATTGTTGGTGCAAAACATTAAGCCTCACGACTAGCAGCAACTTAATCGTAGATGTACTGCACCATACGGCGTTTATTTGAGCTCTACTCCACACAAAAAAATTACAGGGGCACTAGGTATCCCTTTGTGGATTGAATGCGAAAGCATTGCCATTCCTAACGACAGTTCCTTTTTTTTTCCTGTATTGTTAGGAATGGCGATGCTTTCGCATTCAATCCACGTAGGGATACCTAAGTGCCCCTGTAATGTCTTTTTTTTTTTGCGTTACATCATGTGGCGTCACACATTATGGTACGTCATATCGTCACGTGAAGTGTGATGTCATCGAACCAAGGACATATTTTTATGGCCATCTTTCGGGCACATCAATGCCGATGCCGTCTTTTGCCATAATGGGACAAGCTTCTTTTTGAGGGGAGAGTAATGCCGCATTCCGAAGCGGCTGAGATAGCACAGCAGCTAGCATGCCCTGCTCTCACACAGCAGCACTGTGTTCGAATTTCAGCCGTGGAAGCACATTTTATTCTTTCTTTTATTCCTCTGTTGGCATTTGGTACCACTCGGTTAAAGCCGCCGGATTTTCCGCTCCATGAGCATACAATGCTTTCACATTAAAAAGGCACATCCAGTCAGGAATGTGCCTTTTTGTGTGGTAGAGTCGCACAGCTGCCCACCACTTCGAAAATCACAACTGAAGTATGAGGGGGCACTAGTGATCAACAATTGAGGTTCACGCCATTCATAGGTGAAGGATCCATTTGCCGTTGATCGCAATCCTGCACCTTGTTAGCTCTAACCGGCAGGATAGTCAGCTCGGCAGACTCGTCGGCTGAATCATCCGGGTGTAGTTTAGCGTTGTCCTTATGCTGCTTCAAGCAGGGATGCATGCGAACAGTGCACAAAACACATGCCTCTTGCCAACACTTCTAACTACATTGCTGGTCGTGACGTGTGGTCATGTTTGCCCTAAGAAGTTTGTAAGACACTTTGGATGATGTCGTAATATTCCGTTGTAAGTCACACAAAAGTTGCGACAATTCTTTTTCGTTAATACGGATTTCTTCTCCGATTTTGTCATACGCAATTTTTTATCGTAAGTTTGCTTTTTGAATTCGTCCTCTGATGTCTCGATCCTACCAATAATTCAAACTGTGTATTGCATCGATTATGAAAGCTGCATTTGATACACACCCATTCGGAGCATTGCTTTATGATCCGCATAGAACCCTATTACCGTTTTCTTCCTGTCCATTGTGATTAAAAATACTTTTTCAAGATAGTAAACAAACACAAAAGAAAAATACACAGAGACAAGAAGTGGGCGTAAAACACTGGCTTGTCTACGATCATAAACCAATTGGCCCAAATTGCTATATTAATTCTTCGAGATGCTTATAAGTCATAGCTTCTCTATGTTCAAATTTGGTAAACTTCATAAGCGACAACATCTGCTCGCTTATCTTTGGTAGACCTTGTCAAAAGCCAAAATAAAAGACTGCAATGCGGCGGCAAAAACAGTGAGAGATTGATTCTCGCAGACTCGGGGGCAAAATATACTTTTGCACCATGGTGCCCCTGACAATGTTATTAGTGCCACTCATTAAACTATCAAGGTAGTGTGAAAATTAAGTGCCTGGGTGAGCAAAAATGTAGGTATTTTAAATGTGACTTTCCGCATCTAAGGCTGGTTCACACATACAGTGCAGCGCTAACTCAGCCCTGTTAAGGCAACAAGTCAGTGCTACTTCCATGGCTTGTATCGTGTGTTCTGAGTTGCCTCCTTTCATACAAAAGACCGATGTCCCGGTTTGTAATACTGATTCAGCACTGAGGTACTGCCGCGCTGTGAACAGGATACCTTGCTCGGACATTGAAGTTTAGATGAGCAGATCAATGTGTAACTGTGCATCTTTTTTCTTTTTAGGTTACCAGTACTCCCGTGGATGCGAAGGCAGTACAAGGTCTCCCGTGGACACGAAGGCAGTACAAGGTCCGCCATGGACACGAAGGCAGTGTACCATAGACTCGAATTTCACATTTTTAATAAACCAGTTATTGCTCCTTCCCACGGTTTTATGCAGGCATTTCCTGAACCCTGCATGAGTATATAGGCAAACATATAAGTGACACTTGCACTCACTTTCCCCTTCCCTCAAAACAGCGGTTACATCCAGACAACATATCATACAACCTATTGTCGTCTTCCCTCTGAGAGCTCTATCTAGAAACCCATGCTAGGAGTATAATTTCTAATACATTTCATTTGAAAGTCTAGTTACACTGCTTTCAGTCTCTGTTGAAAATCAAATGTTTTTTCTGCTGCGTTGCAATGGACCTTTTTCACATACCGACGGCACCAGGCGGTGGCTGCACGAACTAAAAATCGAGGAAGTGACCTACCTGCGCTACCAATCGATAATGGGAGCTACGCTACCAGTTTCTTCGCTCTCCGAGCAGCAGCACGTGCCCAACGCGACTCTAAAGAGGGGGATGTGTGGCGTCCACCCAAACGTCATGTTTTTCTTTCCGTCCACTTTCTTTTTTTGTGTAACACAATTATATATATGTTGCAATTACGTGTTCTACTCTCTGATCCACAGCCTTCTTCCGAATTTCCTCGATTTCTAGTGACGACTTCCGCCGCTTGGCATCGAGTGCTCGCGCGTGCGCAGAACGCTTCTCGGAAAAGGTCCATTGAGGTTTTGATGGGCCCTCTCATTAGGTATATTCCGACTCGTCGGAATATACCTAATGAGATGGCACGTCAAAACCTCGGTTACAACGCGGTAGAAAAAAACATTTGATTTTCAACAGAGACTCAAAGCAGTGTATCTAGACTTTCAAATGAAATGTATTAGAAATTCTTATGAGGTGGAACGGCAAAACCTTAATTGAAACGCGGTGGCCAATAGTTTTCGTAAACTCCTTAGGGACTCGTTACAAAAAATCAATTGTTTTTCAACACAGACTCGAAACGGTGTCAATAGACTTTCAAATTATATTCATATGAAATATATTAAAACTTTATGCGGTAGCTTTGTCGAAACTTCAATTGGAACGCGGTGGCCAATAGTTTTCGTAAACTCCTTACGGATTCGTTACAAAACTCATTTGCATTTCTACTGAAACTCGAAAAGATACTCCATAAACGTTCAAATGAAATTCATTAAAAATTTTTGTAAGGGCAGCGTCCCTGCTAACCCTCTCGAGTGGACTGTGATTTCGATAGGAGCAGCCTGCTTAGGCGCAGTTTCAACCACTGCTGACGGCTAAATTCTTGTCGTTTCCCAGTGTTTCATGGTGCATGTATTTTCCTGAGGACATTGAGAAAGCAGTGTATCACATATAGAAGAACAAAAAAGCAAAAAAAGAAACCTGTAAACTATTTTTGTAGGGTATGCGCGCGATAAAACGAATGCGACTGAAATGTTAGTTTTTTTATATATATGATAAGTTTTGACGGCGCCGCCCGATTAGCCTTGTGTCAAACGACAAAGCGCTTAGCTGTCAAAAATAATTTACAACAGAAGATAGCCAAAAGACATGCATTTTTCACGCTCACAAATAACGTGTTTACCGATGGACAAGACACGGACATACCATTTAGCAAGTGTTAACATTCAGTAAGTATATTGTACAGAGCGCGACACTGTTAGCGCGAACAAGCGATCGCCGGTTTTTCATGCTTTTCTCTTTCAAACCAAGGGATGTCATCGAAGTTATTATTGCTACAGAAAGAGCTCATTTAGTTCTATAATGTAAGCGATAAAATTTCGTGTTCACTAATACTATTTAGAAGTAAAATGCGAAAATGCGCCGATGTCGTGTTCGCGCTAACAGTGTCGCGATGTGTACATACTAGGGAGCCTTCATGTGCGCTTTGCTAGGGTGATGCTACCCTTTGTAATACCACTCGCCGACAAACCGGCAGCCATTTTGGTTCTCGACGATAATCCGTGGGGCTTATAACCCTCCCGGAAACAAGCACCTTATCTCACAAGTTCGGAACAGCGTTGTGGAACCCACGGAGGGAAGATTAGCATTTTCCCCCTCGGATGGGAGGACCGATGGACACAAAGGCCACTTTCCGGCGCACGGGGAAACAATGAGAGGAACAAAATGGCGGTGGAAGAGGGTGTGGGAAAGGGAAACAGGCAGTTGGCATCACTCTATGCGAAGCGCACATGAAGGCACCCTAGTACATACCACACGATGCAGCGTTATCTAAAAAGAATTTATTCGAGAAACATCTCAAATAACACAGTCACAGTCGACGACAGTCACATCTTGACGATCGGATGGAATCCAAGATGACTTCGTTTTGGGGAGAGCTTCCTTTTTTTCACAACAGCACCAAGGCAAAGGACCGAACGCGACTGACCTGTTTCCCACCCCAACCCGGATAACTACTTTTGGAGATGACTGAGGATTCTACGCAGATTATCTCTCGGAGGGGGGAGAACAATTGCCATTGTTCGCTAAATCGCGTCAAGGGCCGTTCAGCGTCCTTCCTATCCTTCGTTTCCCGTGAATGTCGAGCAGAAAAACTTGAATGGCAGGCACTTACTAGGGAGCCTTTATGTGCGCTTTGCTAGGGTGATGCCACCCTTTGTAATACCGCTCGCCGACAAACCAGCAGCCATTTTGGTTCTCGGCGATAATCCGTGGGGCTTATAACCCTCCCGGAAACAAGCACCTTATCTCACAAGTTCGAAGCAGCGTTGTGGAACCCACGGAGGGAGGATTAGCATTTTCCCCCTCGGATGGGAGGACCGATGGACACAAAGGCCACTTTCCGGCGCACAGGGAAACAATGAGAGGAACAAAATGGCGGTGGAAGAGGGTGTGGGAAAGGGAAACAGGCAGTTGGCATCACTCTATGCGAAGCGCACATGAAGGCACCCTAGCACTTACAAGCCCTATTTCTCGCAGTAGAAAATAACACAAAAAGGGTATGCAGCACGCATAAAAAATTAAGTTGAAACTTTCAAGAGGGGCCAGAAAACATGGAATGTAAAACCGTTAAAAACATAGGTACAGAATTGCGCTGAGCGGGTATTCACAGTACAAGAGAGTGGCAGAGAATTTCTAGCTGATAGAGGGTGCGAGAGTCGCACCAGCCACATCAGCATCAGCAACATGGCGGCAGCCTAGAAGCGGTTGTAGGAAGGAGAGGTGACTCAACGAGGCCAGTCGGCGTGGCACAACTTAGTTCATGGTTGATGGGCGCGTCAGCAGGTGGCGCTACACGAACCCGGGCCATGCCAGGCCACATTTCCGTGCGCTCTGCACTGAACGGAGCGCGCGCCTTATTTTCGGCGTAGCCTAATTGTGCATTTGTTGAACAATGTTTATCGTTTTGAATAGCTGAAGGGCTGTCCAAATTACGGGAAGGTCGTGCTCTAAACTCCAACATAACGAAAGCGAGCGTTTGCATCCTGTGTCCGATTTCGGTGCTTGTCTCGCGTGCGAAACGACGTTGGCGTTGGAGAGTTGCTCGACTTAACTCCGCGCTTGTCAGCGCCTGAGTAGAACTTAACATCATGGCGTTCTCGGTCTAGAAACTCCGAAGCGCTCAATGCCAAGTCATGGTAGTTGCGCGCGCGAGCAATTCTGTGCGACGCTACCCAACGTCAACCTCGAAGCTATGAAGAGAGCATGCCAGGGTTTCTTTGTTTCAGGAATAATTTTGACCTTATTGACGCGGATGCTGCTACAGCCTGCTCTGTAGGCTTCATACCCAGGGAACGTGCATGTTCAACACATTCTATGAGTGAATTCATTATGAAATTCAAAGTGAGAAATCTGAGGACGTCGTGAACTTTACAGCAGCGATGTGTTGTCGACGCAAAATGTTCAAGGATTATCATGTTTTTGTAGACTAGCTATCGGACATATTTACAGGCATGAAAACCTGTTTATTACACTTGTGAAAAAATAATAATCCCAAACAATACATCAGAAACCATCACTCAGTTTGGTCGCACAAGCTTTGAGAGCTTTCTGAGGTGATTTGTCTTGTTTTCTTTGTCCTCTTGATGTTCGCAATATTGCTTCATTCGCAGTGCCACATAATAGTGCAAGATCTTAGTAATTATGTTATCTTTGTGGCTAGGATAAGGAAACGACAGTCAGTTGCTGTACAAGACATTGTCTATTGTTAGCTCGTAAGCATTTCTTTTTTTACAATGCTTTTGAAATTCCATCTCGGTTGCACGGAGGAAAACCAAAACGCTAGTCGTGGGGTGAATGAGCCTCCCCAGGGTCTTGCAATTGACAAGGGCCGCCTCAGGTTTCTCAGAGTGTGAGAGGGGTACAGCAAGGCCACATTTACACACATGGCATTCTGTGCTTTTAAGCAGCTTGCGGTACAAGTATCCAGTGACATTGTATATTATACAGTCCACAACTTCACAAGAAGCATAAGAATGATCGAAAACCGCTTCCCAGTCAAGTTCCTCGCCAATGTAACCATCTAGCCTCCTCCTAAGTTGTTGTAGTGTGGTTTCTTCCTGAAAGTCATCTTTGAACGCTGAAGTAAGGTCCGATAGAGTCAAGCATGGCTCTTCCTTTCCAAGTTAGCGACTGCAGAAACTGTGCCAGACACCGAAGCGCAACGAAGCTACATGCATTCCGGCCCAGACGGACCTCTCGCGTACGACCGGTATGGCCCGCGCTACCCGTGGCGCCCTCTTGTAGAAAAGGAGAGAACGTGAACAACTGTTTGACGCGGCCGTTGCGCTACGCCTTCAAGTCGTTCACACACCTCTCCTTCCTACACCGTGGTGTATAGCATAACAGAAGCCCCTTCCACAATACCTTCTGCTCGCCAGGATTGGTGGTGTCCTCTCAGCTCTCCTCCTCTAGTGTTTGCTTATTGGAAAGATTGAAGGGCTTTGTGGGAGGGTCTTCTGCTATTCTAGAGTTGCAACAGAGTATAGTGCGATCTCGGTTAATTCAATCGTTTCGAAGAGTCCTAGCGGGCACCCATGCATTTTTATGGGAAGGATTCTGCATCATATAATGCGAACCGAGATAATGACCCCACAAACGGGAAAACACTGGCCTTTCGCTACAAAATTAACCGGACAAAATTTTGTTTTCAAGATCAAGCCGGAAAAAGTCGACTCACGCCTTATAAACGGCGAGCAACAGAAATCCTGTGCCAGTCTCGCCACGTTGGGTAGCTAATGCTATGACCCCCATCTTGATTTTTTTTAATGCTTGTGGTGGCTGTTTTCGCATCTGATATTTTCACTGTTCTTTGGCCAAAAGTGAGTGGCAGGTCACCATAGGCTTCCAGAAGAAAGCGGTCGCATATTCACGGCAACTCAAAGCGCAGTGGCACCTCGTCGCAACCGAGGAAAAACTGTACGGTATTGTTGGTGCTAAACATCACGCCTCATGACTAGCAGCAACTTAAAGGGAAGCTGAAGAGCTTTTCGAAAAAAATGAGTTAATGGTTGATTCTGGCGTGTTCGCGCCTGCTGAGTCCAAATATCACAACCGTTTGACCCAAAACGATCCCTAAACGCGAAAAAAAGCGAAGAAATCAGAAGCGATCGCCGCAGCGGCACGCCATTGGCTAGTGACGCGTGACGCGCCACTACGTCATAAAAGGACCATCTCGATTCTCGTTTGCTCCGTCGCTTGCGGAGGTAGCCGGGCGCCGGGTCTTTTGCTCTTGTAAATCGGGTTCGGCTTCTGATTTTTCGAATTCTTTCGGTGGATCCGAAAGAGGAATGTGTCTTGACGACCCTCGACGTGACAAAATACGCGTTCCAGCCGTTGGCAAAGTAGGAAAAGGACCCCCGCAGTAATAAACGCAGACACGAGAAACCGCTTGCGCGGGCGCGACATGGCCGGCTTCATACCTTCAGGAACGTACTGACTGCTACTTATTGTAACGTAAAACGTTGACAATAAACGGAGTGCTATTGACGGGACGCCTCAAGCCGGATTAGCGTGACCCTCCCCAAAACGGTCGTCAGAGGACAAGAATTCTGCACACATCGGCCTTCGTGCTTGCCAGCTGCTGGATGCGTGAGCGTGCAGGCTGCATTGTTCATCAAGGCTGAAGTGGTTTGAAGGGATTCGGCCGACGGGAGAGCTTCCCCTGAGATGAGACGGGTGATAAGACAGGGTCGCCGTTTTGCCATCGCCATGTCCTTGCGCACTATGCGAATAACTGCGCAGAAGGTCCATCCTTGTGATAGTGGTACCCTCTGCTGCGTTTGGTTTGTTTGCCAAAAATTATTACGCCATTATAGCTTTAGAAAAAGCGGAGATGTGTGCCCGGCAGCCCTTAATTTGATGTCGAAATCGTGAATGCTTCCTGGGCCTCTACATTCGCATACTTCTACCAAGATTTGTTGACTGCATCACACCACCACCAAGGATTATCATCGTCCGATCGCATTTCTACGGCACAAACAATTGCTGCATGACACAAACTTTATACGGAAAACACTGCGTAACTTGTAAAAAAAGAACTCAATTCATAACAGAAGGTCACATGCTTTGTATCTCCAAAAAGCTCTCCTGAAGAGAATATGATCCTTTGGAAGGAAAATTTAACAAAATTTATGTTTACGTTTAAAAAATATGTGACCTCAAATAATGTCAGCAACTGTAGAAAAAAAGTTTATGCTAAAACAAGTTGAACCGTGAAAGTCGCATTATGAATTGCATGACCACTTATTAGAGTAAGCCCTCCTCTCCCAAGTGACTGGGTAGCCGAGTAGATTAAAAGCAAAGGAAAATAATCTTGGGCTACCAAAGATTGTTTTCTTTTGTTTCCCAGATTACCCGGATCGGAGTCGGTCCGGAAAATATGGTCACGACTCACTTCAACAATATACGAAACCAACACTAAAACACTAATATAAGGCGGTTAACACAAGAGAGCCAGTAGAAACCCGCTATTCCGCTAAATGATCGCGACTTTTCTAGCACACTGCACAATTCTAATAACGTAATAGCTTTTTTCTAGAACAGTTGACCTACAATTCCTACCAAGTTACGTTTCCTCTTTGCTTGTGACTTTTAATGCGCTGAATTGCCTTCTTACCTTCAAAGATGGTCGGCAGAGCGTCGTTCAGGCGAGCCTTTTTCAGACACAAACCCATACGTACATAGTTTTCATATGCGCCGTCCGAAACACGTTGCGAACAAAAAACGGTGTACTTGCTCAAACCCACCCACCCCTTTAAAATCTCGGTGACGAAGTGGAAAAGACGGTAAGCGGGAAGAACAACTGCGACGAGCGCTGTTCGTGAAAGCTGGCGGCTACACATGAGTACGGCATCGTGCAGCAGCACGAGTCAGTTGGTTCGGTGCCACGAGAATTCTGGAAACACGTGAACAAACAAGAGAACAATCAACACGTCAGGCGATTGAGTCAATAGCATGACCGGTCAACGGATAAAAGCAGGCGCTATGCAGCGGCAGAACGACGACGGCTCGAAAAGACACTAGAGCAGCCTACGAAGAAAGCGCGGCCAGCCGCGGCGGGGTCCTTCAGCCGGTCCTTTTGTGACGCCGGCTGACGGGCTTCCTCCTCCCTCCCCTTTCCCTCTGCTTCGGAGAGGCGTGGCTTCGGCGCTACTTTGAAGGCGCTTTTCCGGTTAATCCGCGCAGAAAATGACCAAACGAATACGATATTCGTGATGGCTGAGGTCTCATTATCTGGGCTCATGTGTTTTTTCTCATATTTAAAACCGCTTCAGCTTCCCTTTAATCGTGGATATACCCATAGGCGTGCGCACGGGGGGGGGGGGGGGGGGGGGGCGCAAAGTTGGCCCGACTCGAGGCGCGACTGTGCCGGCGGTATGGTCTCTTTTTCGACGGCATAAAACACCGACGCCAAAGTTCCCTCCCTCTAGTGTGTGCAACGCAAAAAACAACCATAAAAAGACACCGCGACGCAGCGCTAGGCGCCAACCCGTCTATGGCCAGCCGTCGGCGAAAAACCCTCCTCGCCCCTGGAAACGGCCGCCGCGTCGGGCCACTAGAGAACTATCGAATGATCGCGAAAGAAAATCATCACGTGACGCCGAGCTACGCCGCCACGGATGGAAGGTGCCGTGAAGTCTATAACGTTCGCTAGTTTCCACTGTGCTGCACTCTAAAGAAGATACAAGAACTTTCTGGAGGCCGGGCGGCGGGCGCGAGGGTATAAAAGGGTGCAGGCTGCGGCGGGGAGCAGTCAGCCAGTCCATGTGGTGTAAGCCGCGTTAAAGTCAGCCGCGGAGATGGCGAACTACGTTGAAGTGTGAGTCGTTCGGTCGGCCGAAGAAGACGTGTTTGGTGATGGTTGGTGTCAGTCGATCTGGAAGAATCGAGTGACGACGTCGTAGGAGCTGTGACGACGTTGAAGAGTGCCTCCTGGAAGAGTGGCATTCGGGACCGACGACGAAGGGAACGGCGATCAGCGCTGAAGTTTGCGTGAGTGTTTCCTGGAAGAGAAACGTTCGAGTTACTTTACAAGAGTTGCGGACTGGACTCACTCTGTGAATATTCATGACTTTAAGTGTTCTCGAATAGGTTGTAGTGCATGTGATTGCATTTGTAGCGTGATTTGCTGTTGGTTCCCATGGTTGTAAACACTCTCTGAGATATAGAGTGAGTTGCGATGTGAATTGAGTTGTGATTGTTACCAGCCGAGTGTGCATGGTATTGTGTTGTTTGTACTGCCTTAACTGAGAATATATTTTGTTTGTGTTATTAACTCTCATCTCTGACTCGGTCTTTGGTCCACAACCGGCGTTCACTGGCGCACTAAAAGGACCACCCCTCGAAATTGTCCGTGCTTTCGTGGGGCGTTGCGGGGGGCAGATACGTCAGCCTTTGGAATCCGCCCGGCGATTGCAACCCCTTAACGGGATCAGTGACAAAAATACTTCCAGACCTGAGTGAATTGATTGACTGAATAAAACGCTCATAGAAATATTTACTTTTCTCTATCTCTTGCTGTTTACTTGTTTTTGGAAGCGTGATTCGTGAGTTAATTTTTTCGGGAGTTTCTTTAATGCGTTTCCTCGTTTCCCCAACAGGCGTACCAGCGGGTTACACTTTGTTTCATTTCTAGTTGCAGGTTTACTCCTCTTTATGGGCTTTATTCACGTGTTTACTTGTAAACGAACCCATCTCCTTCTGATCCGCCTAGAAAAATTACCATATGACCCCCCTCCTCCCCCTCCCCCCCCCCCTCAAAAAAAATCCTTGGTACGCGGCTGCCGCAGCTCATCCAGCTTTAAACATTTTTCTGTGCGGAAAGCGATGCCATGGCACTGAGGAAGCCTTCTGGAGCTCAGTTTCGGCACTCCAGACGAAACAAGTTGGCTGAAGAGAAAGCGCAAGGAGACACGCCACGAACTTGGCTCCTTTCTACAGGTAAGCTGTTCATTTTCATGCTTGCGTTTAAATTAACAGAATAGGCTCCACATCGGTAGTATTCGTAGCCTGAGCTAAGGACCAAAATTGCTTTCAGAACCTCATGAATGTGAGACTGCCAGTGCCAGTGAACCATCCCACCGGGTGGCC
>JABSTQ010006328.1:0-54028 GCA_013358835.2 Ixodes persulcatus | reverse complement strand
CTGGAAATGCCAGAGGTGGGGTGGACTTAGCCCCTTACATATACTGTTGGCACTCTCCAACAACGTCTTCTGTTTAACGCAGTCTCCTCAGTTCTCTCATTCGGGAGCTTAAGACTGTTGGCTTCACAGTAAAGGCTGTGGTCTGTGATTAGGGGTCTTCAAACGTAGGCTTGGTCAACCAACGGTGTGTGTGTTGATAAGCCATTTTTTGAAGTTAACAACGAATATGTTTACTTTATCTTTGATGTTCCGCACCTCCCCAAAACAACCTAGAGCAATCTCTAAGCACACAATCTTTGCATTGGAAATGAGGTCATTGAGTGGTCCCATATTGTTGAAATTTATCGTCCTACCCATGAGATGAGCTTGCAATTGGCTCCGAAACTCACTGAGAGACACATTTTTCAAGAACCTTTCAGTAACATGGAAGTAAATCGTGCCACACAGGTACTGAGTGCCTCACTCTTTCTTGCAATCATATATCTTGTCTATGCCAAGGAGCTTCCTGAGGCAGCCATGGCTACAGCCTATTTCTGTGATACATACTTTTTGATTGTCTAAATAGCTCACTATTCAAGAAGACAGGGCAGAAGTTGCGTCATGCCATTCTGAAGGGAAAATCTGAAATACTCAATTTCCTTCACCAGCAACTCAGATGAATTTTAGCATGGCAATTCAAAGTAGGAGGCAGCCACAAGCCATCATAGGGTGGCAAGTTACTAGAAAAAGTGTCCTTATGCACTGGGATGAGCTTTCAAACAGCCATAACTTTAGGTTCTTACTTACACGACGCCTGCAGCAAGACCCACTTGAGAAACGTTTTGGAGTTATATACGACAAATGCTGGTTTGCAACAAACCCAAATGTGCATCAGTTCACCTTGTGGGAACCGAGGGTGAAAGACGAGGCAGAGGGCACGTGACAGGCGGTCGGCGGAGAAGACATGAGCGGGCGCGATACAGTCCGTGCTGAGCGAGGCTGAAGCTGAGCAGGAACGTCGGAGCCGGGCTGCCTGGCCTGGCCCATGGCGAACCCCGGAGCGGTCCACCAGCGAGGTCTGGAGCAAGACCAGTGGAAACGGCGAGCCCTGGCCATATCACCTGGGCTATGACGATCCCGGGGTGCTTCCGCAGCAAGACTCGGGCATTGATAGCCCGGGACAGCCAGCCTACGCAGCGCTGGCGTGGGAAAGGCAATCCGCAGGCCTGAACACGGACTCCGACTGTGAGCTCTGATCGACGGGCGACAACAAGGGTCGGCGTGCCTGGACTGCCGGTTCTCGACGACGGGCAACCGAGAGGTACAGTAAACCCATTCGCTGTCTTCTCGTTGTTATGTCACTCCCTGGGTGACGGGTGGAGCGCATTCTGATCGGGCGGCGATTATTAGTAGAGCGACCGCCATAAAGAACCCCACAACCTTAGGACTAAAACACATAGAAATAAAGAAACTGTTCAAACTGTCGAACAATGGAAACGTAGAGGATGACAAGGCTGACCTCCTCAGAGAGAGCTTCTTTGGGCGGCGAAAGATCGGGCTAAGGAAAAAAGCTATGCCTTTACGTGGTGCACAAATGGAAAAATTCTAGTTCGGAAAACTGAAGGAGCACGTGTTATTCACATAAGAACCAACAATGACCTTGATCAGATTAAATGAATTAGTTGTATTGACGTTTGAAGGGAAACTTATAAATGAACCAACACTGTGATTATTTGCCGAATGATGTGAATGGGCTTGTACCTCGATTTTCACCCCTTTCATTGAAATGTATACATTTAAACACTAGGTCGGTAAGAAATAAATTTGTTTGTGGTTAGAAGAGTTTTTTACTGAATTTTCGTTTCAATTTTCGGTTATTATGCTAATCGAGACTTGGAGCACAAGTGACTTTGATGTTTTTAGATTGCCAAACTATAGAACCTATTATTTAAACAGAACCAGCAGCCGAGGTGGCGGGGTTGCGTTGCTACTTTACAATAGTACAGAGTGCACGTTGCTTCATTGTTACAATGCAATTACTCCTGATTATGAAGTACTTTAGGTGTGTTCGGGCCAGACAGTGTTTTCTGTTTGCTATCGTCGACCAAACGGAGATGTTTTAAATTTTTTTGAATTCTACGATCAATGTCTTGCATTTGTGGCCGAAAATGGAAAACTCTTAATTGCTGGAGGGGATTTTAATATGGATATGGGTAATAATAGCCCGTCAGCCAGAGAGTTTGACACACTTATATTATCAAATGGTTTCGTTAATGTGATTAACGTACCGACAAGGGTCACAGCGGATTGTCTATCCGTCCTTGATCTGTTCACTGCAGACTGTGTGCAATCAAATTCTGAAGCGGGTGCTATATCGTGTTGCAATAGTGACCATCTTCCTGTGTTCTTTTACATTGAAAAAAATGAGCCAGCAGTGAACAAATCCTCCAAAATACTTTACCAATCAATTACAGAGACAGCGCTTAATGCGTTCAGGGATGCAATCTTGCATACACATTGGAGCTATATAAGCAATTTAATAGAGCCAAACGAGATTTATAATACCTTTTTGAGCAGTTTTAAGCATTTATATTGTACTCACTTCCCTGTAAAAGTGCGTAGGCTAACTGGAAAAATTCGTAAGCCATGGATCACACCAGAATTACGGAAGGAAATGAAAATAAGAGATGACTTGTATAAAAAAATTTTAAATACTCGCACACCCGATGATTGGACCATTTTCAAGCAGTATCGACACAAAATAACAAAGAAACTACGATGTGTGCGAACGGAATATCACTCCTCATTTATAAACGATAAGAACTGTAGGCGTGACGTGATGTGGTCTAGATTAAATGCAGTCCTGCATCGCGGTCCCTCACATGCCCCTCTTTCAAAACTGCAAGTCAGTGGAAAAGAATTATCCGGAAGAGAATTAGCTGACGCATTTAATGATTTCTTTACTAGTATGGCTGTCGGCGATGACTCGCCTGGCACATGTTGCAATTATGTAATGTACAAAATGACAGATCTATGTTTTTGCATCCTGTTACCGAGGAAGAGGTGATAACAGTAATCAAAAATATAAAAAACAGAAATAGCTGGGATATTGACGGCTTACAAATAAAGCCCGTGAAGCACGTAGTTCATATCCTTGCACCGATTCTTGCTAAGATATTTAATCAATATATAGTGGCTGCTGCTTTTCCAGAAAGGATGCAAGTTGCGAGAGTAACTGTTCTTTATAAAAAAAGAGAGAGAAATAATCTGGCTAATTATAGGCCAGTTTCTATTCTGCCCGTTTTTTCAAAAGTATTTAAAAAATTTTACATTCAAGACTTTCAAACTTTATCGATAAATGTAACTTGTTAACCCCATACCAATTTGGCTTCCGTAAAAACAAATCTACTGAAATAGCACTACTTGAACAAAAAGAATACATACTTACACAGTTTAAAAGCAAAGCTATTGTTGTTGGTATATTTGTGGATTATTCGAAAGCTTTTGATTTGGTAAATCATAATACATTGTTAAAAAAGCTTGCATGCTACGGTATTCGTGGACAGGTGTTGTTGCTTTTGAAGTCGTACCTATCTCATCGAAAGCAGGTCGTTAAAATAAATAATACGTGCTCCAAAGTTCAACCCGTCCTTTGTGGCGTGCCTCAGGGTAGTATACTGGCGCCGCTACTTTTTAACATTTATCTTAATGACATTGTGAACATCAACCCTATTGCCAAATTTATTATAAACGCGGATGACGCAAGTATTTTCTTTTCTGGTAATGACATCCACCAACTTGTAGACAAATGTAATTTTACGATGAAAGCAATAGAAAAGTGGTCAGTTTCTAATTCCATGCAGATAAAAGTAGTAAAAACTAAAGCAGTCATTTTCAGACAAAAAAAACAAGCCCGTTCCAGTACATAAAGAAATCATCCTAAATTCACGTTCTATAGAAATTGTTGGACATTTTAAGTCTCTTACTGTTGTATTTTCTTCCACTATGTCGTGAGATAGCCACATAAACCATATAGTAACTAAAATAGCTAAGATCACAGGCATTATAGGTCATGTTAAATACCTTCTTTCCACAAAAATTAAGTTACTCCTTTATAATTCGCTTTTTTACTCTCATCTAAACAATTGTCAATTGGTATGGGGAACAACAACATTATCAAACCTTCAACGTGTTCATATATTACAAAAAAAATGTCTCAGGCATATTTACAATGAGCCTTATGGAGCGCCAAGTACTAACTTGCTCTACCTCTCCCATGTGATTAAAGCGTTCAACTTGTATAGATATCGATTAAGTTCGAGGTATAAATTAGAAACACGAAACAATATTACTAACTTACGTGATCTGGCTCATCTTCAAATAAAGAACATAAATAGCTACTCAACAAGACATACAGAAAATTGGGTAGTGCGTACACCTCGTTCGAACTATGGAAAAGATTGCTTAAATTTCATACTACCGTCTTTATTAAATAGATATCATCTTGTGCATTTTGATTTATTTACCTGTAAGTACAGTGAACTCCGTAGAATGTATGAAACCGAGAGAGTATGATTTTTTACGATTTTGTTTTTTGGTTTCAATGTGTGCGCCCTAAACATTTTTGATCACCACGATTTTTTTGGTGTGTTGCTGCAATGTATTGTTAAGATTACTTTTTTGCCGCCTTTTTTTTTTGTTTTTGTTTTTCTCTTCTGGGAATATTTTAGCACGATGCTGCTTAGCTGCCAATATAAGGGTCTGTGGACTCGTCAAGCTGCAATGCTGTAGCTTTTTTTCCACAGCTCCTTCATCTTCTTTGTACAAGGTGAAAATAAACTGATTTGATTTGATTTGATTTGAAGGAGTTGCCAATATCTTCGCACCATGAAAGTTCAATTTTAGACAATGTGGAATGTCTTTCCAATTGATAACTTCCCACCATTAGAGGATATTTCCGAGCTGGCATCAGACATCAGGTGTAACGCAATCGATGACTCGTCCACGTATTACGTTTGGGGCTATTTGATCAAGCTTGTGCTTGAACAGACAACCCACAGCTGTGGGTGTTCTCAACTGCTATGGGATGAGTCTGATAACTTAATCAGGCCTCATCAGTAGTTTCTTCTGATTAAAGCATACCACGTGGAAGGAAAACTCTTCGGGAACTTAGTAGTACCATCACAGGCTGCTTTTAGTTTCATTCAGCAACTAGAAAGACACTTTTTTTTCTATAATAGAGAGGGTGGCACGTGTTCGAGGAGTGTATGCCGCCTTGTATCGCACACCTTGAGGTCTGTGAGGTTTTAGCTTTTGCTGAGAGGAAAGCCACAAAAGGTTTTTAAAAATGTTTCGCAGAATACGCTTGCGTTGGCATGTTCGATTACTTAACCGGAATTTGCACGAAGTTCGGTTGCACTCTTCAGTGGCTGGTAAGCAACTAGACAGGTTTAACTGTTAATGGTGTATTAACGGAGGCGGTTGGGAAACCATAAACAGAAAGTGCTTATTCATTTGGCGGTGCTGCTTGCGCTCCAAACATTTGTTTCCCCTTTTCCCAGCAAAGCTGTATCACGGCTCCCTAACAAAAATATTTATTCACTTTCTACAGAATTTCTATAGAAAATAGTGTATAAAGACGAGAAATGTTCGAAAGAAAATGTATCAACTTTTGTATCCGCTATCCATAGTTTTAGCCGCTTTTTTCTGAAGCCATACTTCTTTCCTGAACAATTTCTGGGAATCTTTAGGGACGATGAATTTTATCAGATTTCAAATAGAGCTATCATTGTTTGGTAATTGCAAATTACCAAACAATTTTGCAAATTAATTTTTGGTAATTTGCAAATTACCAAACAGTTTTGCAAATTGGTGTTTTTTATATTAGCCGGAAATTGGGAATTTGTACTATCCAGTGTGTGCTTCGCACACTAATTGTACTCTTATAACTGGTAATGATAGCGATGTCTTATTTTTTTTGTACTTACTTCCCGTGCCCGAGTCGGCGTGAAAGTGAATGGATCATTCAGCATGTTCTCTGTGGAAAGTTTTTGTTAACTTGGTTCCGCTAAGAATCTATTACGAAGTGTACGATATGTTGAACTCCTTGATATTAATTTTATTTTTGTGAGTATCGGTTTGGTATAAAACATACAGAGCTTCTGAAGTAAATCATGTATACATGACTGTGGTCCATCAAATGTTTTTGAACCACTTACTCTTGTTGACCCCAAAATGCTCCACCAGCCAAGAGTCAATGTGGCGATTGTGTAACTTCAATGTTTTACTATAGGAAAAGAACAAGAAATACACCTTTGTTTTGTGAAGTAATTTGAAATATTGTTTGACACATTTTGCACAGATTCTATCGTAAAAATTAAAATAAAAGTGCATCAATATTAAAAATAAAACATACGCAAAAAAAACAAAAAAACATCGGCTTCGGGAGTCGAGGAGCTCCCGAGAGCCGAGCGAGGAGCGAGGCGGGGAGAAAAGAGAGAGAGAAGGGCACCGGAGAAGCGGAGCAGAAACGCCCAAACCGAAACCGAAACTAACTTGACCAGAACCGGAATCAGATTATGCTTAATGCCGCCCGCTAGGAGCGCTACCTGTCACTCCTCTATCTGGGCCGCTGTGGCCCATGGCAGTGTCCGCTCTTTACCTTGTGTATATTACTCTATGCATGTAGCACTGCTAGGATCGGTGAATCGGGGAATCGGACGAAGTTCTCTTTTTAGGTGCCTGACGACCGCTCAGACTTCGAAAAGAAAATCATCAAACAGTCAAAACCACTGGGTTTGGTGTCTTTGTAACGTTGTTTTCGGTTGACTCCGCCAGGGCAGCCTTTCACGCAGAACGCGGCTGATGTGGCCCCTCACGTCGCTCACAAAAGTTCTCAGCGCGTTCTCTTTGACCTCACACCGTTTCTAAGAATTTGAGATCAATAAAAGGATCCTAAAAGAACTCCAAACTCGAAAGTGACGCGTCGTCTGCTCACAGCGATAGCGGCAGGCACGGAGAAGAGCGTTTGATCGCGGGACGGGAGCGAACACGACACATTGGGTCGGGATGGTTTGGAGGCGTGAGAGAAACTCGTGTTGGAGGACGAATCAACCTTTGACGTCACTGTACTCGCGCTGATCGCGCGTCCTACGTGAAAAAGCATTTGTATAGAAATTACTTGTGTACAATAAACACAGATGAATCATACAAGATATATCAGAACACATAATAACCATATAAGAACTATATAAGATATATAAGAACATAGTGTCACGAATGACATTTCATGAGGCGACGAAAACTAGAACAAACTAAACGTTTAATAGGAAGAACTTGTGCCCAAAACAGAAAGGAAACAGAAGATAACAATAGAGCAGGATCAGAAGATAACAATAACAGCAGGATCGAACGCTGGGGCGAGGCTGACTCCTCTCGCCATGCCCCTCCCTTATGTACTCTCGTGGGTTCCTGGAACCTTCCGCTTAGACCTTTCGCACCGTAGAACATTCGGAACTCGATCAGACGAGAATGTGTTCGAACTTACGAGAACGGCAAGTTGAGAGAATAAATAAAAGGACATTTCGCTGACTGGAACCGAACCTAGACCTTCCGCTTGACAGTCAATCGCGGTAACCATTCGGCCACATACGCGCTAGCTCGGCGATGCGCGTAGAATTACTCCCCGTTTTTAAAGGCGCGTCGTCTCGATGCGACGTGCCGGAAAACAAAACAGCACAACAAACAAAAATAATGGCAAACTATGAGAACTTGTACATCACAATCCTATTGAGCGTAGTACAAATCACAATTCATAGTCCTATCAATCGCAGTACGGCTTGAGGAGCACGACGTGGACGACTTCCGGTCGTGGAGAGCGGCGTGGTGAAGTCCGTGTTCCGTCGGACATCACCTCGAAGTTCAGATCCTCGAGTCGACGAAGCACATTGTAGGGTCCGGAGTAGCGCTTCAGGAGTTTCTTGCTGAGACCACGGCGGCTGATCGTTGTCCACACCCACACACTGTCTCCGGGCTGGAAGTGGACGTCCTTTACGACGAAGGTTGTAACGGGCAGTGTCGACACGTTGTTGGGCTTGAATCCGGAGTCTCACGAGCTGACGGACTTCTGCCCGTTGGGCAACCACCTGGGCATCGTCGCTTCCGTCGGCAGCCGGTTCGCGGGGTAACATCGCGTCCAGCATTGTCGTTACTTTGCGACCATGAACCCGTTGAAAGAATGGAACCGTGGTGGTTTCTTGCACGGCCGTGTTTTAGGCAAATGTAACGTACGGCAACACCGCATCTCAGGTCTTGTGTTTCACGTCGACGTACATGGAGATCATGTCGGCGACGGTCTTGTTGAGTCTCTCAGTCAGCCCGTTGATCTGCGCGTGGTACGCCGGGTGGTGCGACAATGGCTGGTGTGTCTGAGACGAAGGATTTTTTGCGTCAGCTGGGCCACGAACGATGATCCACGGCCTGAGATCAGAACTTCGGGAGCGCCGTGCCGGAGGACGTTTCGGCGTACCGCATAAGATAATCTGCGACAACAATTATCCATCTGTTTCCTTGCGTCGATGGTAAGAAATGACCAAGTAGATTCATTCCGGTCTGCTGGAACGGTGCGGTCGGGGGTGCAATCGGCTGCAGGAGACCTGCCGGCTTCGTCGGCGGTTTCTCGCGTCGCTAGCACTCGCGGCACGATCGTGTGTAGAGGTGAACGGTCTTCAGGAGCTTGGGCAAGTAATACCTTTCACGAATTCTTGCCAGCGTACGGCTGTAACGAAGGTGTCTGGACGTAAGGTCGTCGTGGCAGGCTTGGAAGATCTCCGCTCTAAGTTCGGTAGGGATTACCAGCAGCCATGGCGAGCTGTTGTCTCCGAAGTTCTCCTTATAAAGCCCACCTTGTCGGAGGACAAAGGGCAGCAGGGCTCTCGAGATGACACGGGGGATTGTACCCCCTCGTCCTTCGATTTGATCGATTAGCGCGCGCAATCCGCATTGTCTCTTTGACGTTGTCCATGTCGTCGGTGTTCACTGCGCCTACGAAGCACTCGTCGTCATCGTCGTCGTTGCAATCGGGAGATGTCTCGACAGGGGCTCTGGACAGGCAGTCAGCGTCGCTGTGCTTCCGGCCTGACTTGTAGACCACGGTCATGTTGACCTCCTGTAGTCGGAGGCTCTATCGAGCGAGGCGTCCTAAAAAGTCGTTTAGGTTAGGAAGCCAGCAGAGCGAGTGGTGGTCCGTGACTACGCGGAACGGGCTCCCGTACAAGTACGGGCGAACTTCTTGATTGCCCAGACGACCGCAAGACATTCCTTTCCAGTCTTTGAGTAATTTATCTCTGTTTTGGACAGTGTACGACTTGCGTAGCCGATGACTCGCTCGGTGCCTTCTTGTACTTGAACCAGTACCTCGCCAAGTCCTGCGTTACTTGCGTCCGTATGACTCTCGGTTTCCCCGTCTTGATCGAAGTGTTCAAGAACTGGTGGAGTCTGGAGTTGTAACTTCAGCTCGTCGAATGCCTGCTGTTGCTCCGTGGCTCATTCGAACTTCTGGGCGTCCTTTGTGAGGTTTGTGAGCGGTGCGGAAATCCTTGTGAATCGCGAACGAAGTGCCGATAGTACACACATAGTCAGAGGAATCTTCGCACGGCCTTCTTTTCTGTCGGTGCTGGAAATGCCGCGATGGCGCGAATCTTTGGGTCTGGGCGAACACCATCGTTGCTAACCAGGTGGCCTAGTAACTTCAGTTCGTCATAGGCGAACCGACACTTCGATGGCTTGTGAGTGAGGCCGGCGGTCTCTACGACTTGGAAAACAGCTCGGAGTGGTCGCAAGTGCTCGTCGAAATCCCTTGAAAACACTACGACGTCGTCAAGGTAGACGAGACAGCTCTGCCATTTCAGCTCAGCCCGTATGGTCTCCATGACACGCTGGAAAGTTGCTGGTGCCGTGTATAGTCCAAATAGCATCACCTTGGACTCGTACAGTTTATCTGCCGTGACGAAATCTGTCTTCTTTCGGTCCCGTTCGTCTACTTCGATCTGCCAGTAGCCGCTCTTCAGTTGCATCGATAAAAATATCGAGAGTGGCGCAGTTGATCTATCGTGTCGTCTATGCGGCGGAGTGTGTAGACGTCTTTCTTCGTCACCGCGTTCAGCTGCCGATAGTCCACGCAGAACCTAAGCGTTCCGTCCTTCTTCTTAACCAGTACGACTGGAGATGCCCACGGACTGCTTGAAGGCTGAATTATGTCGTCATTCAGCATTTCTTGCACTTGCTCCTGGATTACCTCCCTTCCTTTTATGGAGACTCTGTATGGAGATTGATGCACAGGGAGCGCGTTGTCCTCGGTAACGATGCGATGCTTCGCAACGGTGGTTTGGTGCACCTTCGACGACGTCGCAAAGCAGTAGCTGTATTCGGCGAGGAGATTATTCAGCTGCCGTTGTTTCGGGCCCGGAAGCTTAGGGTCAATGTCGTGCTGCGCTGGTGACGTATAGTCTGGCTGAGGTGGCGATGATTCTTCGGTAATTGCGACGATTTCGGCAGACTTCCGGAGTTCCTTGACATAGTCTACAGCTGCACCTTTAGTGAGGTGTTGCGTTTCTTGTCGGTAGTTAGTCACGAGGATCACAGTGCGCCCATCCTGAAGTTCAGCTACTCCTCTTGCGACTCCTATTCCTCTTCCCAGGAGCAATTGAATGTTACCTTCCAGAACAACTTCGCCGCTAGTAGCTGCATCGATCATGACGGGTACGACAACACTTGATCGCGGTGGCAGCTTTACGTGGTCGGCAGCGACTCGGATGGCGGCTGACGCAGTTTGGGGTTTTTGTGTAGGCGGAACAGGTGTCCGTAGCGTCAATATTTTTTCTCCAAGGTCGATGACGGCGCCGTATTCACACAGAACGTCAATGCCGAGAATGACGTCTCTGGGACAGCCTTGTAGTACGACGAATTTCACAGGACACGTCTCGTCATGAATTTCGACGCGAGCAGCGCACCTTTTGACAGGCGTGATAAGGTGTCCTCCAGCGGCTGGTATCTACTGCCCATCCCACGGCGTCATCACTTTTCGAAGGCGGCGAGAGAGCCTCCCACTCAAGACTGAGTTGTCTGCTCCGGTATCCACGAGTGCCGATGCGTCGTGGCCATCGATAACAACCTTTAAGATGTTGGGCAAGGTTTAGGGCCGTCATTGCGATGCGTGGTGTCGGGAGAGTGGGAGCGCTCCGGCGTTCTTGGAGGCTCTTTACGTCGTCCGTCCACGGCAACTATCCCTCCGGGAGTTGCCGTTCTTAGTTTTACCGTCGGGAAATGGGAGACGGGCTGTCACGGCGCGACCGACGGAAGGGCGATGCGGAACGTCGGGGGATGGAGAACGGGAACCTCGTGGTGCTGTCGGCGCTGGTGACGGGGGGCAACGGAGGCATTCTTCGATGCCACGAGGGCGTTCGCCATACCTTGGGCGAGGGTCGATCGGCGCAAACCATCGTAGACCCATGTGACGCTATGGGCACCTCCGGTAGACTTGGTCAGCCTCACCGGAGTGGTAGCACAGCGGTCGACTGTCGACCGTCCACCACACGTCGGTCTTCCTCGGCGAGAGTCGCTCCAAACGGACGTATTGGACCTGTCCTTCCTGACGTCGTGGACTCTGCGGCATCAGGGGGTCTCGTCGGGGTGGTGCCGTCGCCTGGCGATAAGCTTGCGGCGGTCGTCGGGCCATGGCAGCGCAGCTCAACGTTGGTTCCTTTGGCGTTGTCGTGTTGATAGGAACTTCATTCTGGACGGCTCGGTGAACCTCTTCTCGCACAACCTCGGCGAGCGATAGTAAGGACGGGATATCCGCAGCGGGGAGTATATTGCGGAGCTCTTTCTGGACGACTTCACAGATGACGTCAAGAATGCCGGGGATACTAAGGTTGATATCGTAGCCCAATGCAGAAAAAACAGCGATGCTCGAGTGCCGATGGTAGTGGCTGACTCTTGCGAGGAGGGCATGTTCCATGTTCGTAGCTTCCTTGACGAAATACTCGACGGTGGATGGGGGATTGCGAACAAGACCACCGAAGATGTCAAACTTTTCTCGTCGCATCACGATCCGCAGCTTCTTTTCGTTGGTGGCTTGAGGGTCGGCGCGAGCGATCAGGCGCAGAACATCCCCGATGAAACTGGTGATAGTTTCGTTTGCGCCCTGGGTTCTCATTCGAAGAAGGTCCTCGGCCCTCTCTCGTCGATATTGGTTCGTGAATGTCCGTCTCAGCACATCCTTGCAGGCGGTCCTCGAAGTCAATGAGGTTTCGCGATTCTCGAACCAATGCCTGGCCGTTCCCTCAAGCGCGAAATAAAGGCTCTGCAGGCGCTGTTCTTCCGCCCACCGGTTGTGCTGGGCCACTCGTTCGTTCGGCTGTAGTCAGTTCTCGACGTCTTCATAAGGCTCACCATGAAAGGACGCAGGCGTGCGGGCAGCGACGGGTAGGAAAACGACGGGTGGAGTGGTCATCGTTGCGGTCTTTCGTTTCTGCGGCAGGGGTCCGAATTCTTGAGGGGGTTGACCTTTGGTACGGCGGCTTGCTCGCGCGTCGGCGTCTTCTGGGAAGGGTAGCCTCCCAGGGCTGAGCACCTCTCTTGGCCGGGATGTCTTTGGAGGGTTTCGCTTCACGGACGTAAAAAGCGATACCCAGCAACTTCACCAAAATGTCACGAATGACAATTGATGAGGCGACGAAAACTAAAACAAACTAAACGTTTAATTGGGTGAACTTGTCCCCAAACCAAAAAGGAAACAGAGGATAACAATAGAACGTCGTGGCGTCGACGGCGGCTTAGCAACACGATCGAACGCTAGGGCGAGACTAAAGGCCCCTACGCAAATTCGCGTTTGACAGCGTTTGAGTGCGTTTGACTGCGTTGCGTCGCGAAACGAAGGCGAGTCATCGGCACTTCTGTGCTTCATATGAAGCGTAGAATCCAAATAGAGGAATAGCTTGGCACGCGACATTAGAAGCAGGGATGTCCTGGTTTCTCGCAGCCGCAACGCAATCAAACGCACTCAAACGCTCTCAAACGTTAATCTGCGTAGGGGCCTTGACTCCGCTCGCCATGCGGAGTCCCTTTTGTACTCCCGTGGGTTTCTGGAACATTCGGCGTAGAACGTTCGGACCGTAGAACATTCGGAACTTGATCAGACGAGAATGTTCTCGAACTTACGAGAACGGCAAGTTGAAATAATGAAGAAAGTGACATTTCGCTGACTGGAATCGGGCAAAGACCTTCCGCACGACGGTCAAGCGCCGTAACCATTCGGCCACGCACCCGCTTGCTCGGCGATGCGCGTGGAAATATAAGAACCATATAAAAAAATTCTCATAAATTTCTTATATGGTTCTTATATGTTCTTATATATCTTATATAGTTTTTATATAGTTCCTATATGATTCTGTTATGGTTCTTGTATGTTCCTATATAACTTGTATAATTCATATGTGTTTATTGGACACAGTTATTTCTCATACAAATGAGATTTTTCAATAGGGCGGGAACTTCGAATTCGGCTTTGGGAAATTTTTTTTTGCTTCACAAATACTGTTTTAGGTTACGAATTTTGAGAGTAATGTCCAGGCATTGTTTTCAATCGTTTGGTATAATTAAGAGAAAATAGGATTTTGTCATCTCAGCGCCCCTTTAAGCATTTTCCAAGTTTTCGTTTAGCTTAGGTATTCTTGATCCCTTCAGTAAGGCTCTGAGGTGAAGGGGACGTGGTTTCCTGTTGGTCGTCCGGAGGAAGAGGCTTGCGTAGGGCCTTGGAGACAGTGAACGGATCAGACAGGAAACTTATAATTTTCAAACTTGATAAATTCAATAGTAGACACATGCGAATAAATGACGGATGACTGGACGAATATACGAAGACTTCGACAACTCGATTCGGGGCCTTGGCTGCCGTCAAAGAGTGGCTGGTATCTATCTGGCGGTACTGAATCAGAGACTGCTTTCTCTGTCTCGCTCGTCCTCTCATGAGCTTGCTCCTGTCACTCTGTCACGTTTCCCCGCGAAGGCCGACATTCTAATACGGCATTGCCATGGAGCCTTGGCAGAAAACTCTGCCGGGCGTGTGAGACACAAACGGCTCTAACCTCCGGACACTACAAATCACCCCAGGAGTACTGTTTTTATGACCGCGAGAGCGACAGCGCAAGATCTAATTGCCCTCTTGCGAAGCGGGTAAAGATAGCATTCGATTAGACACGTTCACGTAACTGAAATGAAGTAATCAATTACCGTTACTCGTTTCTCACTCCAAAAGTAACTAAGTACGTTGCTTGTTGCTGGGATTCAAGATGAACGCGTTACGCCAGCCTGAAGCTCACGCGTCATTTTCTCGTTATTTTTAATGCCTTACTTTTATGAAGCAATAGTGAGAGTAATGTACACGACAAACACGAGAGATCGCCCGCTCGGGAAAAAAAAAAAAAAAAAAAAAGAAACGACGTGATCGAAGGGATGGACAGACGCCACCGTACATACTTCTGAAGCCAACATAAGCTGTTGAACAAAGCGTAGAATATCCTATACTCTTGAGAAAGCTGGCTCTCTTCAATCTACCGACATATTTAAAAACTTAAAGCCAGAATTGTTTACCAAATTCAATTGTTTTTTTTTTGTTTTGTTTTGTTATAATGCTAAGTTGAAGTCTCGTGGCTTTGCAGAAAATAAGGGTTTCTCACATGGATCGTTATATACTCAATTTCTCTACAACAAGACATCACAGCGTTCGTTTACACGAATGCAATATACTTCTTAGCGGCCAGTGTGGATTTTCAGGCACTTTATTAAAAATAAACAAAAGTACTCCCACAGAAATATTTACATTATTATTTGAAGCAGCAAAGGTCATGAGGTGTCACTGTAAGAAAGCACTAAAGGTAAAAATTCGGAAGTAGTTGCGTTTTTCGCTGGAGTGTTTCCTCATGCACTGTTTGCTCGTCTGTGTGCTTTCATTTGGCGCTTTATGTGTTTTAAGTCAACATGGACCAACAGCTGAAACCCAAGTTACTACCAGTTTCACCGTCAGTAACAGCTATCGCTATAACGCACGACAAAGCTGCGATGTATTGAGTCTAAGGCACAACCGGGCATGAGCTGATGTATTCTGGGAGTCCGAGTGTCTTCTATTTTAGTCCTGTCGCGTGCTACTTAACCTTGAGCTGTGTCGGGCTCTGCGCCTTTATCTATTTGCGCGCAGCGTCTTCTTCATTCCGCGCGGGTCATCAGACAGGAAATTAAACGGATACTGAACCAATATTTTTGGTGAAACTTGTTGGTCATAGTGGCATTTATGGCACAGCAATTAGTTATAAGTTACGTAGTCTTGTACGACATTGTTTCCAAAATGTATTAAATCAAAATATAAGGGTTGTACGCAACCCCTGGTGCGCGTTTTTGGAAGCTCGCTTCGTGACGTTACGTCACTTGCCCGGCCAGGCGGGAGAGTTTGGGCAGGCGCTTTACCCGGTGTAGACAAAGTGGAGCAAACTGCCACCCGTTACAAAGGGCATAGCCGCAAGTAAATCATTCATCCGGTATTTGACAACCTCTGCCCATTCCGCGCTCGTCAAGCGTGCTCGCACCTGCTCGTACCTCGAGCTCGGACCTCGGATGTGCTATGCCGACGTGCGGCAACAGCAGCAGCAGCAACTAGAGCCACTCTAATCTAGGAAAAGTGGCGCAATGCATTGTTGTGGAAATGTTCGAGACACGTGCCGCGTGCCACTTGTGAGAAGAACATGGCGTCTGAAATCTAGCTCAGTGCTACGCTGTGCCGTTATGATCTTCCCAAGCGCTGCACTTTGCACGTGTCTCGTGCATCGAAGCACCTTGCGCTATTTTTGAAGCATGAAGGGGCTTTAGCAGCAGCTGGAGTTCGTGTATAGACCTTTTCTTTAACGGCGCCACCATCTTGGGAATTGCGGCGCCGACGACGCCGTCTAGCGGCTTAGAAAAAGAAATACCGGCTAGTTCTGGCAGCACAGCTATCTGGGTAGGCAACGGTGTGGGTATGGGGGAACTTGGCTAGACTTGGCTATGGTGGGCTGCAATAACTTGGTTGGAACTTGTCCGGTTGAATCCAGCTGGCTACACACAGGCCATCACCTTGCCTCCTCGAGAGAACGAGGACGAAGACGGTGGGGTGTTTTGATTGAGTTTCCACAGCGAAGTATATATGAGCAATGTAAAGTAGCCTATGCAGGTAAGCTCTCGGCATTTGATAGCTCCATCTTGAGTGGTGGCATCTAGACTTTTTCATACCTTTCACATAACATGGGGCTTGCAGTGATAACCTAATTGAACCACCTGCACCGGGAATTAAAAGCGGTTCTTTTGTTGTAGACGAAGTTATCGTGAGCTTAAACGTGACATTGAGTCTGATGCGAATCTCGCGATTCAAGCTCACAATCGATTGGCTTCATAAACAAGGATTCTTGGGGAAAATGCGCAGCTCGATAACATCGCAGCCACACTCGCGCTCTAGCTTCTTGTGCTCATTGCACACTTTCTGCTATTGTTCTTATGTTTTTTTTTAAATTAGTTATCCTTCCGACGACCACGCAGTGGTAGCCAGACAACCGTAGATTTTCGGAAATTGCAGCACGGTAAAAAGGAGCACTCGGAACTAACTCATGCACGACGTCCGTTATTAAGCCTATTCGCCCATACTCTTGGCGGTTGCATACCCTGTGTCAGCGGGCAATCAAAAAATGCACCAGGTCGAGGGTACGTCAGTTACTGGCTGGTTTGAGGTTATGCGAAAAAGGTCTATAGGCTCCCTACGGGAGCCAGAGTTGCGCGTTTGACTCCACCTGCCGCGTGCCGCCCTCGCCGCTATTCGCCGAGATCCGATCACGTGAGGAGCCGTATTAAGTGTCGTGCAGCAAAGTAGACGTTGCACGCGCCCCGGCAGCGTATATACATTTCGCGGGGAGCACAGAGCCGCGAGGGGGAAAAGAGAGAGAGAGAGGAGGAAAGGGGGAGAGAGGCCGCCGTTGATTGGCCCTTGAAGTCACGTGTTACGCCCGCCCGGCTGTTCCGGCCGCCACCACCCGCAAGCCGCTCCCGACCGCGAGCAGACGCCGCCGCCGCCGATGTTTTTGTCGCGTTACGGCACTGGCGCAGCACAGCGCGGTGCCGCTAGCTAGTTTGCGTTTCCGAGCTCATGCCGCACGGGCCAACCTTTTCGAACGGCGCGTGTATCACTGGGGAGCTCGTTAACACAGCCCCCCGCCTGCGTTCACGCCGCTTCGCGGCGACAGTATCGGCTGCTAATTACAAAACTTAACCGGTACACGCCGCTTTGCGGCGTCCAGCCGGCAACCCAAGCCCCGCAGTCCCCGATCGCACCTCTGGAAAAGTTTCGTCGACAACATTCTGTTGTTTTAGTGTTCACCGCGAAAAAGAAATGTCGTAAGTATCGTCAAATGCCTCGACAAAACAAAATGTTCGAGAAAAAAAGAAAAAAAGTAGGCCCACCGAGGATCGAACCCGCGCCCCATTGCGTAGAAAGCGGACACCTTAACCGCCATACTATGCCATCGCTTAGAAAACTAGTTCTGACTTTACCCATTATCAAACGCGGCATCGGCGTGGGCTGTGGGGGGTGACGCTGCAACAGCCGGGCGGGCGTACCACGTGACTACAAGGGCCAATCAACGGCGGCCTCTCTCCCCCTTTCCTCCTCTCTCTCTCTTTTTTCCCCCTCGCGGCTCTGTGCTCCCCGCGAAATGTATATACGCGCCCCGGCATACGTTCCCCGGCTTTTGAGAGCGCGAACGCGCGGCGCTGCTATTCGCCGAATTCTGTCACGTGAGGAGCTGAATCCACATGCCATGCATGAACGCGCAACTTTGGCTCCCGTAGACCTTTCCAAAAACGAGCTTGTGGCCGGTGCCATTTTGAGCGTTCGTGCGTATGGCGCGTGCTTTGCTCGCTTTCCGAAGCGACGAACACGCACGTGCTGGGCTGTGAAGATCGCACGCTGGACTGTGATTTTGTAAACATTGGAAAGGTCTATACACCAACTCAACTTGCTGACGTCATACGACCGCGGTGGCGCTGCTGTCGGTACTGCGCATGCGCTAACGCTTCATTCCTCCCAAATTTGGCTTCTGCGCATGCGCAGTGCCCACACCTGTTGTGGGCAAAGCGGGCTTGTTTGTAAACAGTGTGTTGGTTTATACAGGAACTTTAGCAGCAGCGGCAGCGAAATGCCATCTGATGAGTAGAGCAGGAAGCTGTCAAGGAAGGGGCAGAACGTGCTGCCGTGCAGCTGCGACCCGTCCGCATCGTTGTCATCGACATCGTCGTCGCAGCGCATGCCCCAAACAATGCTCGAGGACTACTTTCTCTGGCATTTCAGGAGAAGCGAACACCGCCCGTGCACAGCTTTGATCGTCCTCAAAGTCCGCGAGCGTACGGGTACCCATAGATGTGGCTTCACTGCCTGCGAAGAATGCGCGCGGATGCACCTTCAACGTTCATTTCACACAATCAGAATCATTGTTCTCGGAAGACGATAAATGAGAGAAAGCTCTGAGCATGCGCTGCAAACAACGTTCAACAATATGTCGTCCCGTAATAGCTTTACTTCAGCTCCGCCACGGCTACTCCAAGAAGGCCTCGCTCGCACCGTCCGCTTCTGGCTGACATTTCTCCCCATCGGAGCGAGCAGACAACATCGTTCAAAGAAATACAATATTCGGATCATCATCCATCTGTATGAATCACATATTTGGGTACTGTACTAATCCGCGAAGCTCGCTCAGGAATTATTTTTGAAACTTCACATTTCAGTTCAGTATGAGCAACGGAGGAACCCTTTAGGGAAGAGAAGTGCCTTGCCTCAGTGCCTTCATGTGCACGCGAAGGTTTTTGCTGTTTCATGCCAGTATTGCATTATGCGGAGGACGTTCGAATTGCAGACAGTTTGCGAAGAGGTAGAATAGAAGGAGTCTCACCGGATTGCCTCGAAGCTTTTCGTTTAGCCGTTCAACAGGCTTGTTTCTCGAAATTATGATAACCAACGACTTGTTCTGGTAGCACCGTAAATTCCGTATTGTACTAAGTTGAAGGACTCTTCGCGGCATAAAAAGAAATGTTCAACGTTTTTAGTGAAATCTATCGCACTTTTAGAAATTTTGGGGGATGAATCCGCGAGAGCTTTATTAAAAACTGCGGAATTCGATCTCTGTCCGGAAGATTTGGAGGGTTCGAACTTAAATTAGAAATATTCAAAATTTTACAAGTTGAAATTTAAAAAACAAAATGTGCAAATACTTTAAGTTTTTCAAACTTTGCTCTTCAAGAATTTTCAAATATTTTAATATGTGCAGAACTTATCTTGGAAGAAAAAGTAATATTCGAGCCCAGACTTTTAAAAAGACATTCGTATCTTCAAGAGAGAGAGAATGAGCATTTATTGAAAAGAAGACAGCGAGGTCAGCCAGCGCTTTGTGCCGGCTTGCTACGCTGTGAAATAAGATGAAATTAAAAAAAAAAGAAAATAAGAAGAAATAGTATAGGCAGAGATAGCAAAGAAATTAGTACAAAGGAAGAAGATAAAGAGATAAAAAAAAATGCGCACGCACACAATACACACACACACACACCCTCACAGAACTGTTACGTTGGCAAGTGTTGGCTCACTTCGCAGCACATTGGACTGCAGTTCCTTAAAGTGTTTGTTGAAGATGTGTCTTCTTAATGAAATGTAAAAGAGCTTCAGTGGCCTTGTAACTATCTGTGGTGGAAGACCAGGGTCCAAACAGAAGCTTCAAGTCCACCGGGTCCTCTTCCTTTAATTTCAGGCGAGTCTTCAGTGCGGTCCTTTCAATACTGTAATCCCCGCAGGCACACAGGACGTGTTCGATGTTATGAACTGTTCTACACGATGAACAATCGGAAGATTCAGCTTTGCCAATTTTATGAAGATAGTATTTAGTATATGCAACATTGAGCCGCAAACGATGTAACACCGTCTCAAGTTTCCTTGGTAGTCCTCGTGGTATCCGGAATTCAAGTTTAGGATCAATACGGTGAAGGCTGTAATAGTGATATTGCGGATTTTCCCATAAAGATAGTGAGATTTCATTTCCGATAGATTTGATTAAATGATTGGCATCAGATCTTGAAAACGGAATGGGTACAGAAATCGTGCTCTCGTGGGCGTCTTTAGCGGCTCTATCGGCGCACACGTTTCCAATTATCCCGGAGTGGCCCGGAATCCACTGCAAGATGAAGTGATGTCCCTGATTCGATGCATGCTGAATAGCCTGTAAAATATCATGCACTAGTTGTGAGTTAATGTTGTCTTTTCTTATCGAAGAAAGAGCGTACAACGCAGATCTGGAGTCGACAAGTATTGCCCAACATCGTGGGCTTTTAGCGCCCGCGTGTACAACAGCTGCACGAATAGCTGTTAGTTCTGTTGCTGTTGATGAAGTGGCGTGACTTAGTTTAGCCTTTATGTATATGGCTGTGGATGGAATGTATACCCCCAGGGCTGAAGATGTGGGAATTGTAGAACCATCGGTGTAGATGTGAGTAAACGACTCGTAAGTTCTTTGAATATATTCAAGCGATATCTGTGTAATTACCGGGGAAGGAGCTGAATGTTTTTTAGTGATTCCTGGTATGCTTGTTCTTATTTCTAAATGAGGGTACTTCCAAGGTGGATATTGTGGAATCGCAGCTGCCTCAATTGAACTTGGCATATAGTCTTCTAGTATCATAATAACTTGCGCAAAGCCAGATGATGGTCTAGATTTTACAATGTCTACCAGGTGGTGTTTATACACTCTGGTTTTGTGTCGAAGATGAGCTCGCAGTGTTTCTTGCGTCCTTAATATTGCGGGAGATTTCGCTCGAGATTCCGCCAGAGTTCCAGAGGTGGAGGTACATTTTGGCAATCCTAAGCAGGCACGAAGTGCTTGTGCTTGGGCGCTCTCAAGTTCTTTAAAACAAGACCGCGAGACACGTTGCATGACTGGCAAACTGTAGCGCATAAGACCGACAAATAGAGCGTTATACAGAGCCATAAGCGCCGGTACAGAGCATCCCCATCTGGTTCCACTGATCATCTTGATTATGTGTGTAAACGAGGTGAGCTTTTTCTTTAGCCGTTTAATATGGGGTCCCCACGTCATTTGCCTATCGAGAGTCACGCCCAAAAATGCATGTTCGGAGACATATGGGATTGGGGTTCCTTCTAAGTTAATGGGGTATCTGTGTGTTTGTTTCATTGTAAACGCCAAAGCCGCTGACTTCTCTGGTGATATGTACAAGCCTCGGCTGCTAAGGTACCGTGCGGTAATGTTGAGGGCTTTTTGTAGCCTGGCTCTGTTTATATATAAAGACTTGCTCGATGACCAGAAACATATATCGTCAGCGTATAAAGATACATGCACAGAAACAGGGAGTATCTTCAGAAGGCCTATAAGGCATATGTTAAACAGCATTGGGCTGAGAACCCCACCTTGGGGAACCCCCTGTTTGACCTCATGGAAGTCAGTGTTGCCATCTTGTGTCGATATATAGACTTTTCGTTCTTTAAGGTAACTGGAAATCCATGTGAATAAGCGCCCTCCGAAACCAATTGCCTTCATGTCGGAAAGTATGGCCTCGTGTTCTACCGAATCGAAGGCTGCTTTTATGTCAACAAATACTGCGGTGGTGACCTGCTTGACTGATTTCATTTGCTCTATGCTAGAGACTAGATCTATAACGTTGTCAATACTGCTTCTGCCACGTCGGAAACCACTCATGGATGAAGGATAAATGCACCTATTTTCAAGATCCCACTCCATGCGTGCAAGCAGCATGCGTTCCATTATTTTGCTTATGCAGCTAGTTAATGCGATCGGGCGATATGAATTGATATCGAGTGGTGGTTTCCCTGGTTTGAGAATTGGTATTACCCGAGCAATTTTCCAATCTTGGGGTATAATGCCAGTCTCCCATGAGGTATTGAATAAAGTGAGTAGGGCCATTCTAGCTGTTTCCCCCAAGTGACGCAAGGCTAAATAGCGTATGCCATCTGGACCTGGACAGGACTTAGTGTTGGATGTAGCGAGTGCTATGTCTAGTTCCTTTAAGTTGAAACGGTCGTCCATAGAATTACATGCACTTACAGGGACGTGTCCAGCTGGTGCACCCTTGCTGTGATTGTTACCGGAGGGGGAGCTTGTAATCTTGATGCAGAACTCTTCTGCCACGACTGTTTCAGATATTTGGCGTCTCAAAGAAATGGCTCTGAAGGGGTGAATTTGCTTTGGCCTTACGCTGAGGCTTCGCGTGATGTGCCATATTCGGGTAGTTGGCTTCCTGGGATCAAGGCCGGAACTCAGTGACCTCCAGCGTCTTCTTGAAAGTTTGTCTAAGTGCCGCTGTACATGTTTTTGTGCTCGTCTGGAAGCCTGAATATCTTCAACTTCTTTTGTTTTTCTTGCTTTTCGTTCAGCCCTTCGACGGATGGCACGAAGACGCTCATATTCTTCATCGACCGTTGTCTGTGGGTTTTTCACGTTGAAAGATTTCGTTGCTTCTGAAGTGGAAGATGTTATGGAATTCACAAAAGATTCTGTTGCAGTGAGCGTAGAACTGACAGATTCCATTTTCTCTTGAAATATTTTCCAGTCGGTATAAGGTACCGAGAATCGCCGTTTGGAACAACGCAGACCTCTCACTGTGGTGTATGTAGGTGCATGGTCACTTCCGTGAGTTTCAATGTCAGCGAACCATGTAGTTTCTTCAGCGAGACCTGAAGATGCAAATGAAACATCTAAAGGGCTGTTCACTGATGCACCTTTAAAGAATGTAGGACTTCCATCATTGAGTATCACGAGATCATGGTTTAGCGTAATTCCAAGTAATGCTCTTCCTCGAGCATTATTCTTCGTACTTCCCCACAGTGTATGGTGAGCATTAAAATCTCCTGTCAGAAGACGTGGTGACGGGGTTTGTTGGAGAATAGCTTCAAGTCTCTTAGTGTCAAATTCTGCTCCAGGAGGTATATAACCAGTTATAACACTGAATGAGATATCACCTTTTTTATAGTCACCGCAATATATTCATTTGTTCTATGGGACGAAATATTGTGCTCAATAAATGTGAGATCTTTTCGAATGCCGAGTAAAACTCTGCTAAGACCGGTTTCTCTGTGGGAGTGAAGAAGTTCATAACCACATAATCTGATGTTAGGTCCTACTCTTGATTCCGAAATTGCTACTACAGGAAATTGGTGTTTGGAGAGGAATTGCCGAAAATTTGACAGCCTATTTCGAAAACCTCTTGCGTTCCATTGAAGGACAGTGGCCTCACTTCGTAATTTATCTAGGGACACCAGAGCATCACGAATGGAAGAACAGCATCAATCAACGTAATAAGCGCTTTGGCTATAGGCGAATCCCAAGAGCAAAGAAGATTGCGGATGACATTGACAACTGTCTGAATCTTGGCCTCAGACATTGGTGGTTGCTGTCGTGTAGACTTCTTTTCGGGCCGTTTGGTTTCTCCCTCTGATTTATCAGTGGATTTTGAAACTTGTGTGGGAAGAGTTGGAAATTCATCTTCACTGTTAAATTTGAGTGGGGGATTACTCGCGCTTTTCTTTGCGTATTGCTGCGGGTGTCTCGGGTTGGACTGCTCGGCTGATGAGGAGTCTTCGCTCGTTGGGAGTTTTTGAGCTGCCGATGGTTTGTTTTTCTTTGACGCAGTCATTTTAGGGGTCTCTTCTGTCAGTTGCTCTTTCGATGCGAGCAGCGCCGCTTTTGCTGACGCATAGCCAACTTTAGCTTGGCTCTTATACTTGTATATCTTTTGTTCTCTTTGGTATGCCGGACAAAGATGAGATGTCGAGTCATGAGCTTTGCCGCAGTTCGTGCAGAGGGGGTTGTCTGCATTGCAGCCGGTGCGTTCATGTGGTCCCCCGCAGCGTGTGCAACGTGACTCTTTCGTGCACGCGGTTCGAATGTGTCCAAACCCATTGCATTTCGAGCATTGGCGAGGTTTCTCTACAAACGGTTCCATCCTGTATCTTGTATATCCAATCGTGATATATTCCGGCAAAATGTCTGTGTTGAGGACCACCTTAACAACTTGGGAAGTGCCTAGCCGACGAACGGAGATAACAGGCGCCGTAGCTCGTATCGCCACCTGAAGTTCCGTGTCGTTTATGTCTGACGGTACTCCGTATACAACTCCGATGGCCGATTCACGGGGAAAAGGCTCGTAGGCCTGGACAGGGATGCCTCCGATGGTGGTCAGTGCAAGCAAAGCTTTTGTCGCGTCTCTGTTTCTCGTGTCTATAGCAAGTAGATTCAGCCTTCGGTTTGGCCTGACAAGGATGATTCCATCTGGGGCAGTCATCTCTAGCTTCTCGGTGATTTTCAGCGGATTGATTGTGGCGATTATTTTGGATGGATCTTTTGGCTTCAGTACCACTACGAGGTGTGGATGTTCTTGTCTCGTGTTTTTGACGGTATTATTACTTGTCTCGGAGCTGCTGGAAGCTTTGCGTTTTTTGCGACTCTGGACCAGATTATATAAGTCGGAATCGTCACCAGGATCGTCGGAGATGCTCTCGTAGTAGGAGATTGTGCTCGAAGCACTTGACGTACCTATAGGCAATTCTTCCATTTCGACTGAAGGTATGTCCTGGCCGGAGGAAGGGCCGGCCTCGGCCATGGCAGATGAGGGATCGACTCAATTCGAAGAAAATGTTGCGTTTCGCTGGCCAGGGAGGTGAGAACTTTGATTAAAAAGGGAAAATATTGAGACGAGCTCAGGATCAGCAACGATATGATCGACTTCTTCTTCTTCTCTCGTATCTTCAAGCGCTTCACCTCGGTGGGGTTCGAAGTGTGAGAACTATTAAAAATATAACCGTAACAAGGCTAGACATTTTTAAAATATTTTGATCTGAAAGTCAGAAAGGTTTGCGGCATTTCCTTACAAACACGGTTGTATTGAAACCCGTGTGCCGCGAAGACGTTTACAAAACCTTGAGAAAGAACACCCGAAACTCAATTACCAGGGTACGCTTGCGTTAGAGACGGAAATTCTCCGTCCAGGCAGACGAAAGGTCAAACAATGCGCCGTACCGACTAAGATTGCACAAGCGGTAAAGGAGCTCACAGATGTGAAAATCGAGCAGAGGAGGAAAGCCCTCGAGATAAAGTCAGTGTTCCGTTGTCAGTGCGTCAGTGTTTAATTCGCAAGCTCCACTATACTTAGAACCATTAAAAATAAAACGCATATTGCTTCGCTACCCTTTCCCCCCTTCCTCTTCCGGCTTTTCGCAATGCCACATGCGGATTTCAGTGCAGGTACCGTAGAACAAAATTGACGCAGAACGTTTATTTGAAATTTCATTCAGTCAGAGGGAATCAGCTGGGCTGGAAAAAATCGCCAAACAAAGCGAAACAAAACACGTATTCCGGAAGAAACGATTGCTCTTAAAGACTAAGGTCGAGGGCGGAGCTTGAACCCAGCAATTCTTAGTTCCGGCTTCATGTTAAGCTGCTACACGTACCTTATTTCAATTACCGCTGATGCAGAAAGGTCAACTGTTTTGGGCTTTTTTTGTGTGTGTTTTTTTCAAGCTCCCTATCCGCTTCGTGGGCATCCACTGAATTTGTCGCGACCCCCTCGGGGTCGCGACTCACCGCTAAGGACGCACTGCCGCACGTATCTGCCTCTAGCACGCTAACTAGAGCCGCAGTCCCACCACTGGTATACACCGAATAGAGAAGACACTGTGTTTGCTGAAGACATGGAGTTAGGAAGCTTCTGGAGGTGACATGACGCCACCAGAGGTGAATCCAGAAGTGTAGAAAGACACATCCCCAACGATGACCAAAATTAAGAGACGCTATTGGACGAAAACGAGAGCTCTCATTTTCGTCCAATAGCGTCTCTTGGTTTTGGACATTGTTGGGGATGTGTCCCTCCGCACTTCTGGCTTCACCACTGGTGGCGTCATGTTGCCTCCCGGAGCTTCCTATCTCAATGGCTGTAGACATGATGATGAAAGTATCTGCGGACATGCCTCAGGAATGTTCGAAACGCCTTCTCTTTATGCGTACTTTATATATGAAGCAAACAGTTCATTTTTCATGGCAAGTGTACTCATATTTAAAAAAAAAAGTTGCAAAAATTAAGAAAGCGACGAATCTTTATATTAGAGAAGAAACAAAAAGTGGCCAAGTTGCTGAGGACAGGTGGCTCTGTTCAAATAAGGTCATACACGCGTGTCCGGACGTATTTTTTGTTTTCGTTAATTTTGTTACATATTACTCTTCAATATGTTTGAGGAACATAACATATGAAGGAAAAAAATTCAGTGGGCCGGAATGGCATATTTTATTTTTGCAATTTCCGTTTATGTCATGTTTAGTGACACCTACCACGCAAACTGCAAAGATCAGAAATGTCAAATACGTGTGACTTATAATAGATTATGGGACATATCGATTGGTATTTGTACAGTATTGTGGATGTCATATAAATAGCGTCAAAATGCGCAAACGTGGCTCCTTTGACGTTTTGTCATTAGATTTCTGAGCCGTTATCTACAAAAAGTGAATAGCTACAACACTAAAATTTATGTTATATATTGTTACTAAACGTTCTTATGTATAATATGTATATAATTGCTTTATCGTTAGGATTGCCTTTTTTCTGTCGCTCTAAACTTGTTCTAAATTACAAAGTTAAGAAATTTCAAGGTGGAAATAAAAACAAAGAAACACCTTCGATTTTCCTGAAATTTCTAGTGATAGTTGGTCAGCATACTCTTTTGATTATAGATAAAAAAACAAGTTGCATCATGTTGTTTCCTTCGAAGTTACTGTGCTACAAAATGTACCTTCCAAGCCGGCTGTTTTGCCCAATGTCACGGAGATGATTGTTTTTGATTCCATGTATTTTATGAGTAGATATATATTTTTTTGTGCTGTGTTCGGGTATTGGGCCCAATTGAAAGCATTCTACCAATTAAAACAACATCCGCTTTGGTCGTCCTTTTCATTAATCTACCCGAAAATCTTGTTTTGCCGTTTTAAATAACAACTTCTATGAGCTTTACCTGAATTATTTCTACAAAAGCGGAACGAAAACTTGTAATCGCTACTACTGCATTTTTTCTTAAAGAAAGTAGTAATAAAGTAGGTACAGGGGTAAAAATTATATGCAAATATTTAAACTACACCTATATTCGCGATAAACTGGGAATGTTTGAGCCACCAAGCTTGCTACACTGCTATTCATGACGGTTGTACGTCCGGCTGCACAAGGTAAACCTGAGGCTTCGCTGGCACATTCAGCAAGACGTCCGTTATGATTAAACATCTCGCACGCGCGTTAACGAACGCGCGTGCGAGATGCCATTTGTATTAGGTTTTTGCTTTAGAACAGTTACTGCTGCAGACGCCGGCGCCGCTCGCGCACGCCTTCCCCGTGTAAAAGATTCGAAGTAAATAACCAAAATAGAGGGGTGACGAACGCGCGTGCAAGATGCCATTTGGTTTAGGCTTTTGCTTTAGAACGGTTACTGCTGTAGACGCCGGCAGGTGCGGCGCGTGGAACACCCTTCCCTGCATACTTCTTGGTGCGTGGGTAATTTAGCAATAGACCCTTTCCGAAATTCAGTCTGGCCACTTTGATCACTATCATCATCTGTGGAACGGCATCTGTGCCATACCAATGGCGGCCTTCTAGTGACTGATAAAGGAAGACGTTGAAGGTGCTCCTAAGCGGATGATGCGAGGCCTGTATATTTGGGGGGGGGGGGGGGGGGGGGGTCAGTACGACGCAACGTAGGAAGGGAACACAAGAGCTACGTAAGCGTTTATTTCTAATAACTCAGATTCAGTCAATCTGTGGGTGGCACACAATCGGCTTTAAAGCAAATCGGTGTATAGAATTTTCTCGAGGCGTCTGAGTAGGTTGGAGCTTTTTTTCTGAATGCAGGTTCCTGGTCATCATCGAACTGAAAGTGATCGAGAAAGAACTCACACTAAACAATTCCTCGCGTGCCGTTGACTTGCGAATGTGACGGTGCCGATACAAGTTCATATCCGCCATTGATATGGCAAAACCTAAACTGCTTTACGAACCACCAGATGGCACTGAATTTCGGAAAGGGTCTATAGGTGTACTTCGTAGATTAGTTATCAATAGACACCATTTTCAAGATCAGAACACTCTCATGTAGATAATAAAAGTTTCTCAATGATATGCCGCTGTGCGAGCCGCGTCGGCCATGCCTACGCTCGCACCGCCCTCTCTTTGCGTGCCTAGTTTCGTTTCCTTCCGCTCTCCCGGGGTAGCGGTCCCGTCCTGCGTGTTTAAAGCGCCTTCATAAACACGCGCGCGCTTTGCTTGGGTGGTGACATCTCAGCCATTTCTTCGCCCAATCGACTTTTTATGCATTTTTAATTGCGCGCAATCCGGTGTCACTCAGCTCGAGCGCGTAGGTTTGGCTAATGCATAAGCGCAATTTTACCGCCTAATACCCCTGTTACACGGGCACACTTACCCGCGGTTGACTCAGCTTAACTGCTGTTGCGCGGCACCACAGATACCGCACTATTCTCTCGGACAGCTATTCCATGACAAGTGAAGAGCGCGCGTGCACAGCTTCGATAGATGCTCAAGATGCTCAAGAGCACGCTCGCCCATAGCTTTGACTGCATAGCCGCAGATTGTTGTCAGCAAGTATTGTGCGCTAACCGTGGCTTAGCGTAACTGCAGTTAAAGGGGTCATGAAACGAGTTTCCTACTTCTTCCTCCTTAGCTTTAATCCTCAACTCAAATGCGAATTGTGAAATCACGTGGTCGTGACATTCCTTCGGCACCGGTCCTAGCTTCCACCGTGCTTTTTATGCACACCATAGAACTTGTAATTCCCCAGTGACAATAAGTTCCGGCAGGGCACTCATTGGCCACGAACGCGAATCCAAGTATTCGTCGACGGATTGATTGTTGACGAGCGCATACGTCCGAGTGACGCGAATCTGGTGTCCAATGCGTGAGCTGGGCTCTGCTGACGTCAGTTTGGCGCCGGTGACGCGCTTTTGGAACCGCGGATGTATCATAGTGAAAAGGCGGAGAGCTTTCGAAGGCAAGAAGGTACAAAATAGTCCGCTATATTTTCAAATGTTCGTACCGAAAAGCTGGCTTTTGACTTTCTAGCCTCTTTCTTTTGGCCAACTAAACGATATGCGATTAGTAAAGTTTCAATTTAAAATCATTCATCCCAACCCAAAATTCGTTTCATGGGCCCTTTAAGTGTGCCCGTGTAACAAGGGTATAAGTCACGAACCGAGTGCGGCAGAGCGTGACGCGCTGGCACATTCAGGGCAACGATGGATGTCTTCACCCTGAGACAGAAAAGCATGTAAGCACCATACGCGTGTCTAGTTTCGTCCGACTGCTCATGGGGGGGGGGGGGGGGGGGGGGGGAGGGAGGGAGGGTCTGTGTCGTGTGCTAAACAGCTTCGCTGGTAATCTACCTCATGGTTTTTTTTTTCAATACTGTTAGCCCCAGAGATCAGTGTCTAGCTCCGGTAAAAGCCCAAAATACAGCACCGCGGCTGACTGCATCCAGCAGAGGCATTTTGAAGCTGCCCACGTTTTTGTCGTAAATGCACATTTTAGACTTAAAACAAGCGAAATATAAGTTATTTCATCTGTACTGTTATTAAAAATCTAAAGCAATTATTTGAGCGCGGTACTTCGTTAAAATCTAGACGTAAAACTATAAGGGGCTCGAAAATATGCAACATGGCGGCGGCCATTTGGGGATCACTTTAAGCTGACTGTTTATCGCTCTAAGGCTTTCTACCTCGTTGGATGTACCACAGCACCACGGTGACGTCACGTCGGCAGCCGTACGGCTGATGACCAGCGTTGCCGTCCGTCTAGCAGGTAGTTTCGGTTTTGACGTAGACGCCCAAAATCAAATTTCGAGCCGTGATATTTATAAAATTACACACAATATCGAAAAAAATTATGCCTCGTAATTGAGGCACACTGCCTTAGGTTAAAACAGTCGTAATCCCAAATTAAAAAGAATACTGACCGGAGTTTCCCTTTAAGAGATATCTCGTCTGCCCATGCGCGGCTTAGTTTCAAGATATTCGCATGGAGCAGAATGTTGTCGTCTAAATTCCAGCAGCTGCACGGCATGCAATGACAGCGGGCAACAAATTTCCAACTGGAATGTGCCAGCTGAAGATAATTCCCAAGTTAACAGATGCGATCTGTATTTCACGGTAGATTACTCATGTTTAGTTTCCTGTGTTTCGAATGAGGGATCTGTTGGCCTGAGTGGCTCTTGTGATGGCGCTCGCTTTCCTTTGTATACTTGATATACTTCGATTTTTATGATCAAGGAAATATAGTTGCAACCGCAACAATTTGTACAACTTATTAAACTGCAGATTATACAGGTTTCCATGCAGGCAAGCAAAAACAAAGGACTTCACAGTATTCGAGCAACAACACGAATCCCAGCCGAACTCAACACTCGTCTTTTCGATTAACACTTTAGAGTCTCGAGTTTCTTTTTTGTGTGTTTCTTTGTGCGGAGCGGCAAGAAAAACAAGACAAAAAGGGGCCAGCATGCTAGAGGGCCAGCAAAATGACCAAACATCCTTCGAAAAGATGCCTTATTGCTATGAACATTTACTACCCAGGGCCCGTTTGCTCGAAGCGCGGTGAAGTGCTAACCGCAGCTAAAGTTAGCCGCAGTACTTTGGCAACGCCTCATCTAGGTAATGCCTGTCACATGAGCGCTTTCCCCCTGATCATGCCCTGTCCTGTTACCCTCTCGCATTCGCTAGAGTTTGATGCGTGAGGCGCTGGCACCTGACACTCACGGCGGGCAACGCGTCTCATTTCGCGGGCCGGGCACGCCACCGTCAGCATCGCTTGATCGTCGCGCGTGCATCGGTTTCGTGATGTTTTCCTCTTTATTCTGTCACTGTTGGAGCGATGTGTGGTTAAATCCCCTCTATCCTGGGAAAAGTGGCGCCATTCATGGTTGTAGAAATGCTCGAGGCACGTGCCGCGCCCCACTTCTGCAGGAAATTCATGGCGTCTTAAATCTAGCTCAGTGCTGTGCTGTGCCGCCATGATCTTCCCAAGGGCTTCACGTTTCACGCGCCTCGTGCATCGACACACCTTGCGCTGCTTTCGAGACATGAAGTGTTTTTATGTGTGGTAACGGCTCTGTGTGTGGTCGGGCTGTGGCGCCACGCAGCGGGAAGCGAGAGAAGCGGGGTGTCAGCCGGTACCCATTGTTAAGCGCACGACTTGACAGGTATTACCGTATAGAGGAGGCGTTGACTTTGGAAAGGAATTTTGAAATCACGTGACTGGCTCAGTGGGGATGTTGGTGGGGATGCCATGGGCACGGCCATGGGATGCGAGAAACATGGCAGTACCCCGGTGTGTGAGCGCCGCTCGGTTTAAAACTAATATGTTGTTGTAGCTGCGATATCGGGCGCGTTAGACAGCAAAGAATGGTGTAGAAGGCTTTCGATTTGCCTTACCTCACTTAAAGGGGCGATGCAACAATTTTTGTAATTTGCGCAAACACCGCTTAGAACGGATCCCTGTCGTTCATGACCTATGAAACACGCGTTCGTTTTTCACCCCACGCAATAGAAGTCCCAGAAAAAAATTAAAGAAAAATGAACAGCGTTCACCCCCTCAACTCGATGCCAGAACAAGCGGCCACGTGATCTGGAGCCGATTATATGCCGCCACTGTTGATCATAGCAACGCGCTGGGGTTGGCAAAGCACTGGACACGCGCTGAGTTCCAGACATTGTTATGGCTCGGCTATTGTCGTCGTTGCAGCGATTGGACACGGGCCACTACCCGAATGCTTCTCCAGCTAGTAATTATCACGAGCCCAAATCGAGTGCCCATGCAATGCTCGGGTCCAATCTATGAACCGCATTCAAATATCGTCATATGGGTGTACTGCGATCCCCACGTTACGTCATCAAAGTTTGCAAAGGAGAGATTGAATGAAAATGATCGCTTTTGTCCTTGAAATTACACTGCAGCAAAGGAGTTTCTTGGCCAGTGGCGTTGCGTGTGAGTATCCTGAGTCCCAGGTGTGCCAGTAAGCTCGTGTAAAGTGAAAAACATTCCAATTGAATATCGTTGCACCGGTCCTTTAAATCGCAAAGCATGAGCAATGACCTCGCCGCATTTTTAGGGGCGAAGCTCCTAGCCATGTTCGTATGTCCGGCGTCCGGTGCTCGCGCTCCTGCTCGTGAGCTCACGTGCTCGTGTAGGGCAAAAAAAAATGAAACAAAATGATAAAAATTGATGAAACAAATGATGCTAAAAATTATGATTACGTTTGCGCAGTCGACAGGATTCGAACCTGTGCGGGGAGACCCCAATGAATTTCTAGTCCATCGCCTTATCCACTCGGCCACGACTGCGGGAGGAGTAGGGGGCTCTGAGATGTGGTAGTAACTCAAGAGCTGGGGATGTCATGGACGAAGCGTTGCATGTAGCCGCTCAACGTCTATACAGGAGAGGGCGCTGCGGTCAGATGCGTATATAATCGCGTTAAACTTTGAATGCATTGGCTCAACGTTTATAGACGAGAGGGCGCTGCGGTCAAATGCTAAAATGCGTATATAACCACGTTCCATACCACACATTCTCTTTCTGACATGGATGAAAACGAATGTCAGCGACTACGCATACAAGCACCACCAGAACTTCGCCCCAATCAACATCATTCACCACGTGGAGATGCGGTCAATTTTTTTAGATAGTCTTTTGATTCTGGCCATTCCTAAGCCTAAATGAACGCGATAATTGTCGACATGGCAACGTCTTTGGAAGTGGATTGCCTTGAATCAATCGGCCAGGTATTGATTGCACACAAAAGCAGACAGCGTCGCCAATAGACCCTTTTCTAAATTTCCCAAGCACCGAGGTGCACGCTACGAGTGTAGTTACACGCGTTGCACGTGCTGGAGTCTGCCGTAGTAATTGGTCTAAAGCAAAAAGTGTGAAACAAATTTTGCCTTGCAAGCGCGTTCGTCAAAGCCTTTTTATGATTATTTACTTCGAATCTTTTATAAGAGGAAGGCCAGCGCGCGCGGACCCTAGAATTACACTTCCAGCGTTCTCCTCGATGATTGGGTAATTTACTAATAGGTCTATTTTCACTGGAGCCGAATTACAGGTTTATCAATTTATGATGGTGTTACATACAGTTCTTAGAGGCTGGCCAACCATGCTCCCGGTGTACCGCCCACCTTTCACCGCTCACTTTTTCCTTATCGTTTCTGAGACTCAACTTCGTCGCACTTTTTCCAACTTGGAAGGAAATTTCAACGACGCTTGTCTTCAATTCAGACAGCCAAGCATTTAGAAATTTTCCAAACGAGGATGCATTTATTTTTACCTTACCCAATATCTGTACCACGAGTAACAAGAAATGTGTCTGCTCAAATGTATGCCGCACTGCGTCGCGAGAACCCGGTAGCGCACGTTGTATGGGTCCCCCTTTTTGGAAGCGTTTTCCACGGAAGCCACTCATATTCACTACAACTAGCAGGTGACACCAGCTATCACCCTATAATAAAACACGGAGCTATCGCTCAGCCAGCCCTCGTCAAACTTGGCTAGGTACTTGAAAGTACCTAGTAGGGAAGGGCGCTTAACTTTTAACCGCGGTTAAAGCTAACCGGCTTCGAGGAAACGGGCCCTGAAGACGAACACCAATGCGATCGCGAACGTGGAAACTGCGTAGGCCGCAGCCATTTTGTCAAACGAAGCGACGGGCCCATGCGTGGCTCCCCGCATCCCTACCGAGCCAGTCACGTGATTTCGAATTTTCTCTAATAGCTACTGCGGCTAACTTTAGCCGCGGTTAGCGCTACACACCGCTTCGAGCAAACGGGCCCTGTTCTATTTTGACTACGTTTTAGCTAATCTTCATTCATGTTTGTTTTGTAGCATCTTTATTTAAATTGACTGAATTAATTTGAAATAAATTGACCACATTTAGAATAATCGGTATTTTTATTTGGGCATTTATTAGATTGTACATAGAGATGTTGATAATTGTAACCAGTAGCCATCACCGATTCGTTATGCCTGATTCACTTGGTTCGATTCTGCTTGAGATTTTCATTATCGACGTCGACATCTCAGTTACGGTTCATGGTTCTGCAGCTCGAGCGGCGACATGAACGAAAATAGCGAGCACAACATCATCATGGAAATAAGGCTTTAGCGTCCATTCTGCGGCGTCCACGGGGAATGAATCGCCGCATGTTAATTTCGCTGAGTACGCTCAAATAGTCAGACATTGCCGGAAAGGCGTAGAATCAACAATTCCAAATCGAAAAAGAACACGGCGACTCACACCGACGCCGACAACATCGCCTTCCAATGGTTTGTTTATGGGTGACGGCGAGCTTCTTGCCCAGACTCCTTCGCGCATGCGCGGCGCCAGTGGAGTCCGCTAGGGGCGGTCCAGTTTATTTGTAAACATGAATTTATCTATTAGCTGACGTGCCGAGTGGTCAAAAATGTGCAACATGGCAACTGTCGGGTGGGGGTCACTTTCAGCTGCCAGTTGATTCTGGCCGTGGGACCGCAGCCCTTTAAGGCTGCGGTCCCACGGCAGCGATCTTGAACAAGGCGTTAGTTCAACCAAAAGACGGCGACACGCACCCGTGGTGTGGCCGAAATATTGGTTCACGGTGGGATGGCTCGAGCACCATCACGTTCCCATCGTGGCCCTGCTATGCGAGAATGTCAGGCTGGGTAATAATTGTTTTCTGATATAGGGAGTATTCACTGGCGGCCATAGCTGTGTGCTCGGCTGCGGAGCGCGTGCTGAAAGCGAGCTTCCACAGTTCTTTCGCCACGTGCATTCCGCACCACCAAGATTGCCGGTCTTGGCAGCCTATTAATGCGAGCTCGTTCTGAGCATGCGCTCTAAACAGTGACCTCAAATATGGCGGCCAGTGAATACCTCCTATAGGAACATGCGGTTGGGCGGTTGCCACGGGCTTTCGCAATAAATCTTACCAAGAATGAATCAATTGTTGATTGACGCGTCAATATTCTGTAAGTGAAAAATTCTTCTGCAGAAATGCACGCTCAGTAGACTCAATCTTTCGAGACACCAGTGGAAGCGGACGTCTAGTAAGCTGCTTCGCGATTTACCTTACCTTACCAATTTAATGAGGACTGAAAAGTGACGTCACAGAATATTGTTTTTCACGGGATCCGGAAGATGTTGTAAAGGGTGTTACATTATAGTTCCCAAAAAACAAACGCCATTAAAATATTTTCGGAAGTACCAACACACAATGTTGGAAATATGTACAGCTTAGGAGGAATACGATAGAAAACATCATAATAAATAGGAAGGCGTTTATTTGCAATGGCTTCCCTATGAATGAGCGGCGTTTAGCGACGGCGAGCGACTGAGCGTTCGGTAATTTATAAGTTCACATGATTGCTAACTATGGACATGCGGACAATGAAAACCTTGGGAGGTGGAGTTGCGGTGATGACCTCATATCGGACCACTCGTGGCAGACGAACAAGCAAGTTTCTTCTCAGCGAATGATGAGCGTCCAGGGTCAAGCACAGCCCGTCGCTACCGACATTTTCGACATTTCGAACACTTACCGCTTTCGACAAAAGTGTTGGCACCTGGGCTAACTTTGAGGAAAGACTCGAAGTCTTTCTCGAGTCCAGCGCCATCATGAACAGTAACTAAAAACGATTCACTATTTAGTCGGTTGTTGGCGAAACGTATCAGCATCTGCGGAGTTATGGTTGATCTGTACTCTAAGCGGTTGGAAGCTTACACGATGCATGCCACGACGTCCAAACGCGTCATTGACGTTCTACGCTCTCTTTTCGCTACTTTTGCCCTACCGAAAATACTTTTGTCTGATAACGCGCAGAATCTTGTTTCAAATAAAATTAACAAGTTAAAAAAACGGCATTAGGCATCACATTAGTGCACCATACCATCCTGCATCTAACGGGCAAGCAAAACAGATGGTGTACGAAGTGAAGAAAACCCTCTTTAAGCTTACGGAAGAAGCAGTTCAGTGAAGGATCACCAGGTTCTTGTTCCGGCAGCACGCGACGGTCTAATCTTCCACGGGGAAAACACCCACCAAATCAATGTTCGGCGGACGAAGAGCCACACCCCTCGATCTTGATCATGACACTATGGCTTCGGAACAAAGATGGAGAGATTCTAGGACAGGCAGTAATGGCAGTTTGTTCGACTGGACAACTCGTCTACGTGAGGAATTTCAGCGGAAGTCCGGCCTTCCATATAAAACTTGAGTATAAAAGGCTTCATGCTGGTTGACCAGAAGGTGTCATCTCTCAGACTACGTTGGTTGTCAATGCCCTTGAGTGTAATTATAACGAAATCACAAAACTATCTGTGTGTTGTGTAACTGCCCTTGTATCTGTTAGTAGAAGCTATGGTGGTGACTTAGACCTTCCACACCAGGCTCCTTTTTCTTATTTTCTGCCTCATACACTTTTGCGGTTTCAGTAGGCGTCGAGAATCTTTTGGAACGGGGACACTGTACCTCAACGAGGAGATTTGTTACAAGCAGTCGATCAGGGGATGCTGCTAGAAATCCGTGCTTCATATTAAAGAATAAGCCGCACTTTCTCACTGTGCAGTTTTACTGTTCCACGTGCAGTTGTAAAGCAACATCCTTATTGATTTTGTCATATTCTGTTGCGGGCGAAGAAAAGACTTTAAGTACACGATGCTTAAAACAATTCTGGCACTGTACGTTGTCGTACGACACGCACTAATGTGGTCGTCCTTATGGAGCCTCATCATTAATCATTACCTCGTTATCTCATATTGCTCTTCATCAACAGTAAGTACAATAGGCTACCACCATATTACAATCCAAAACTAGAAAAACTGAGTCGTTCAGTCCTTCATTATGTTTTTTATTTATATAATGTTATTACGTTACATTACCTCGAGACGATCGACGTCCATCATCGATCTTTAAAGGGCCCATGAAACGAATTTTGGGTTGGGATGAATGATTTTAAATTGGGACTGTACTAATCGCATATCGTTTAGTTGGCCAAAAGAAAGAGGCTAGAAAGTCAAAAGCCAGCTTTTCGGTACGAACATTTGAAAATATAGCGGACTATTTTGTACCTTCTTGACTTCGAAAGCTCTCCGCCTTTTCACTATGATACATCCGCGGTTCCAAAAGCGCGTCACCGGCGCCAAACTGACGTCAGCAGAGCCCAGCTCACGCATTGGACACGAGATTCGCGTCACTCGGACGTATGCGCTCGTCAACAATCAATCCGTCGACGAATATTTGGATTCGCGTTCGTGGCCAATGAGTGCCCTGCCGGAACTTATTGTCACTGGGGAATTACAAGTTCTATGGTGTGCATAAAAAGCACGGTGGAAGCTAGGACCGGTGCCGAAAGAATGTCACGACCACGTGATTTCACAATTCGCATTTGAGTTGAGGATTAAAGCTAAGGAGGAAGAAGTAGGAAACTCGTTTCATGACCCCTTTAACTGCAGTTACGCTAAGCCACGGTTAGCGCACAATACTTGCTGACAACAATCTGCGGCTATGCAGTCAAAGCTATGGGCGAGCGTGCTCTTGAGCATCTTGAGCATCTATCGAAGCTGCTAAAAATAATAATGTTGTTAATATCCAAAAGCCAGGTTACTCTTACCCCAAAATATTAATCACAATGCAACACACATAAAACGTACACAATTCAAAAATGGAGAGCTCCAAAATTAAAATATATGGGGTATATGAATGAGGGAAAATGCATAGGGTAAAATTAAACACCTTGGGTATAGGGTTCATTTTGGAGGCTTAACAGGTGTTTTTGCTTTGCGCTTTGGTTTCGGGGTCTGCCAATCCATGTCTTCGAGGTCGGACATGTTTGTGGATGGATCAGCAGCCTCAGCTGCAACTTCCATCTCCCGAACTTTGCAAGGTACGCACTCTACGCGGATGACCTCACCCTCCCTACGGGATCCACGGGTGAGCAGCAGGACACCATGGAAAGCGCCATCGAAAAAACAGGGGCCTAGTGTGTTTTTCGAAAAAATCCGTCCTTCTTACTCTCTCCACCAAGACGGCGCAACAACGTAAACGAAGCACCTCGGATCCGAAAATCACCATAGCGGGAAAACCAGTTCACCACTTCCGCATCCTGGGCCTCACAATCCCCCAAAACAGATGGGGTCTCCACACCGTTGCACCGCTTCAACGGACACTTTCCCAACTCATGCACCTAATACACTGTATACCACATCGAAGATTTATAATGCAAGAATCTGATACCTTACGCATTGTACAAGCCATACTCATTAGCCGGGTCGCCTATAGCACGCCATATTTGGCCCTCAAAACGATCGAATAAGCAAAGCTTAATATTGTCCTGCACCAAGCATACAAGACAGCCTTGGGACTGCCTCCGAAGACTTGACAGAAAAATTTGTTACGACTAGGAATCCACAACACCTGGGAAGAGATTCAAGAGGCATATCACATCTCTAGTGAGGACGCCCTAAACTAACATCTTCCGGAAGAGCCACCCTGAGGAAGTTAGGTTATGCGACGCCCCCCTTGCAAGAACACAAAGAACAAGTACGTCTGCACCTAAGAAAAGCCATTCGTGTAGCCCAGATTTTGAAAAACGTACATCCGGTTCATAATAAGGCTTGACGCATCGCTAGAGCACAAACCATGAGCACCGAGCACCGAATCCGCATCAGCCAGTCGATGCTGTATGTGTAAGCACTGCAGCAGGGCAAGAAATTAGCAGAATCACAGTCCTTACAATATTTACAGAAGCCGTCGACGAAATTTCCATCGCCCTGCCTCCGCGACAGGCGACGATACCATCACACTACTCACAGACTCCCAGACAGCCTGCCGCAATTAGTTACGGGGGCGCGTCTCCAAAACAGCACTTCGCATTCTCAAGACAAACCATCCCCCTGTTCACCGAAGTACACCTCGTCTGGGTACCCGGACATGAATCCCTCGAAGGTAATGAGGCGGCACATGCCACTGCCCGCGCGCATACACACCGGACCATTACCCAAGAGAGAACAACCTCGCGTGTGCCCCCACGACCGACCCGTACATCAAGTATGCCGACACACTAGCCCACCACTGTCACGACCGAAGAAAATACCCGGCACCGAATCCAAGACTATCAAGAGAAGAAGCCACCACCTTCCGAAGACTGCAGACCAACACATATCCACACAGCACATTTCTTCACGCCACCAACCCCGCTTATTACCCAGAATTCTGTAATTCCTCTCGTTCTCCCTGCAGCGTGTACCATCAGGTGTGGGAATGCTAATGAGCTCAGGACCTCACTCCCATTCCCACCCATCCTACGAGCAGTGGATGACCTGCCTAACCAGCCCAGGCCCTGGGATCCAGCAAGACCTGGTGACGTCGGCACGGATAGCAAGCCGCAGCCAGGGTATCACGAGGCGGGTGCCCTAACATCTGCACCTGATGCTCATTAAATAAAGATTTATTCTATCAATCCATCCTCCCCACCTTGAACAGGAAAAAAAATATTATACAGAATACTGGAAATCGAAAGAACACTGACACAGAGATTGGAAGCGCACAGGCTAACATAACAAGAGAACCCCGACACAGAGCGCTCGCCACGGTAGCAGTCTGGCAAACATAACATAACAAAGCCGACAAAGGGCACACAAAATATCACTTGCACCGAGGACCATCTCAAGCAAAATTAACCTACGATATAACTAAAGAAACTGAAACCGAATAGTTTTTTTTCTGGACGTACTCATAACATCTATGTTACATTTTTTCAGCCGTTCAAAACATTTGGAAGAGAAGAATTAATCATCTGGAGGTCGTAATTTGTCCTTGACCTTAACGTTGACCAAAAGTCAGCGCAACGGCTTGGGCAGGTAAACACCTTCGGTGTCATATCAGCAGTGAATAGAAAAAAAAACACAGATTTTGTTTAACATACATTTTAATGTAAGAAGTAAGTTTAGTGCTCTGTAATTGGTACTATTCTCAGCGTTTTGAATAATGATTGCGTGTGAGTATAACGTTCCACCCTACATATAATACGAATAACATATTCATTACCACCTACGTTCGGCACTCACCTGTAAAATAACAAGCATGCAGTCGCGTTGTGGCAGATAACATAATTCACTACTGTTGTGGAAGAGATCGCGATTTAAGAAAACCGATAAGCAAACCCACGCTCGGTAACAGAAATGAGGCTTCAGCTAATAAACAGCCCTTTATAAATCACAAATGCTGCTCATGCTTAGCGGCGGTACGTGTGTTGTTTGCGCAGATGTCGTCGCAAGAGTGCGACTTGTAAAGAAAACCAAGCGAAACTTTACAAACTAAAAAGGCGAATCTCAAACGAAGTTGCACTTACCTTGCGATGGTAACCCATGTTGAACGACGGTACCTTATCGAACTCGGACCGTTCTCCAGTCACGAAATATTGCGAGCACACTCGAGAATTTGACAAAGGGCTAATGTACTCTTTGTTTATTAAACAAACCCATTGCCGTCGGAGGTTCTGGTCATGTAGCTGGCACTCTCCTAAACTCCTTGTACTTTCTTTTTCTTGCAATTTCCGCAACTTTATTTTGGTCATTTTTTTTCTGGTTTTCCCGCAAGAAACCAAAGAGAAGTGGTTCCCCCGACACCTGTATGGCGTTCTCTTCAAGATGCTTTCCTACTCGTCTGCCGCTCCTCCTCTCTCTTTCGCCATCCTTTCCTGTTATCGGGACTTAAAAAGCAGCGGAGCGAACCGGTGGGGAGGCGCGACTGACTTACAGCCAACAGAGCGTGTGATGCCGGACCCACGTAATAAGCATGCTCTAGGCCAAATACGGATTTCATGCTGCCGTACTGAATACGGCACGGCGAGTGCGGCTGAAAAGTTTTCTTGTTTCATCGCTTCTCACGTGACCAGGAGCTCCGACGGCAGTGTGTTGCTTTAATAAACGAAAAAGACATTAGCCCTTTGCCAAATTCACGAGTGTGCTCGCAATATTTGATGACTGGAGCGCGGTCCGAGTTCGATGAGGTACCGTCGTCCAGAGGACAAAAGCGGACGTTGGCGGACGGAAGCGGATCGCCAGACTTCATATGGTGAAGAAGGTTTGCTCCGTGTGCTTTGAAGTGTCCTGTTTGGACATCCGTTAACATGGCGCCTACTGCACAATAAGCCTCCGTCAAATCACGGGCACCTTGGCCGAGATTTGAACCCTCCGCCTGGGGATCCGTAGGCCGGCGCTTTGCCTCATATAGAAAGGAATGTAAATGGGCCGTTGTTCTATTTCCATGCAGAGAGAGCCTTCGGTTTGGACCTCGGATTTGAACCAGGTTCGGTTCGGTCTTTATTACACACACACACGTGCATGATGACGGCGCATAAGAAGAGACATCCGGGCAGTGACTCGTTGCTTTGCGAAACAGACAGGTACTTCTGAGTCCCACTCGAGATTCGTCATCCTTCGTCACTGGAACGTGGAAAGGGTGCCTGTACGCAACGACGAAACTGATAATACCGTTCCACTTAGAGTCAGACCGGAGACGACGGTACCACTGATCTCTATTTTAGGGGGCTGGACGGCGCGCAGCCGCTCTCCGAGCAGGGCGCACCTGAAGCCACTGGAAGTTTGATACTTGTCCCGGAAGTCGGGCGTCTGCTAAGCTTCTTAGTGCCTTCAGTCGATGTTTGGTCCGTACTTTCCGGTGCCTTTGAGTGGGTTTTAATAACCATGCTCCGGGTTAAATCCCGAAAATGAGACATTTCAACTAGGGACATATGCAAACTTGATCAACTGGGATCTCAAAATGCTTACATTGAATGGCTTCGCATGATACTTTTCGGGTCTGCATGCGCTCTTACTGCGCAACAAGCAGGCTCTCTTGAGGTGACAAAGGAAAATCCAGCGCCCTTAGCGCTTTTCGAACCAGCACAAGGAAGGGTGACAAAGCCTGCCAAGCGCTCACTTCCAGGACAAGCCGCTTACTTCCGGTGGCTTCATACCTGCTTGCTGAATGCGCCATCCAGCCCCCTATAATAGAGATCAGTGGACGTTGCACGATCCCAAGAGCCACCGGCTAAAGCAATCAGGCGCAGAAAGAAGCGCACAATGACGGCGAAATATCAGTACGTGATTGGTAGTGGCGAACGCGCAAAAGATTAAATGGATGATTCTTGATAGCTATAGCCTTTTGTAACGGGCGGTAGCTTGCGCCACCTAGCGAGCGCCATGACGATTCATTTTTAACACTGCTCCATTGGCCCTTCCGATCGTAGCGTCGACTGTGGTAATCCCGATTCACATATGGTGCGATTTTATCTCGAGATGTTGCAAGTGCGGCGGGGAGCACCGCAACTTCCACCACGCTTTTCTCGCGCCACACGAGTGACGTCACAACTGTGAAATCGCAAGTAAAGTCGAACCATGTGAATCGGGCATTGGGGTGAAACGAAGTATAAACACGTAGTAAAAAGACACATGTTCTCTCAGATGCATATCGGAACTTGTCATCGGAGCTAAGATCCTGGTATGACATTTTTTTTGTCTTCTGTCTTGTACTGCAGAGGGAGCCTAAAGCAATAAGGGGTAGGCGTACCCGAGAAGGCCTTGGCCCCCTCTTGGTTTCCAATGGCCACCGTAACGACAAACGTTTATAAAATGAGAAATCGTTGCGTAAATCGCTGAGCAGAATGCCTTAGCATTTTATACCGCACTGCATAAACGTCTCTTTTTGTGAAACTGCCCGCTAGCGCGCTCGCACGTTCCGCGGCGCCGTTTGGCGAAAGGCATGTTTTAAAGTTGAGCGCCGAGGCCAATTTCCTGAGTCGTGGGTTCGATTCCCGTTTTGGGACGTTCGGAATTTTTGGTTCTTCTCAATTTTTTTCGTTTTCTCTCTCCGGCGCTTGCGAATTCGTCTCGTAGGTTACAAGCAGGACGGACACCTGAAGTGCCGAGGGTTCACTCATAAATATTATAAAAGACGCTTTGCCAATAAACGCACAGTATAGATCAATGGCAAAAAAATATTCATCAAAGAATGATTCACCATGTTATTCAATATCCAGAAACATAGGTACGCTTCAATAGTGGAAATTAGGTCAAAGCCAGCTGCCGAACCAAAAATCTGGATAACGACACAAAAAACACATGCGATACACTGTTAGCGCGAACACGACAGGCTTTAATAAGGAGTATTCACTGGGCGCCATATTTGTGGGTGATATCTAGAGCGCATGCTCTGAACGAGCCCACATTAATAGGCTGCTAAGACCGGCAATCTCGATGGTGCGGAATGCACGTTACAAAAGAACTGTGGAAGCTCGCCATCAGCACGCGCTCAGCAGTCGTGCACACAGCTATGGCCGCCAGTGAATACTTCCTATAGAAATTCGTTGGTGGTCACCTATTAGCGGCGAGATGTTATGGTGGCTCCCCCCTATGGTTCGCTCTCGTGATGTCATTACATTGCGAACAACAGGTTCGATGGTGTTTGTAATTAGCATGCTGGAAGCTAGAAATCATTGCGCTCTGATAACTACACTGCAAATACCGTCAAAATTGAAGTTGGTACAACATTCTTATTTCCGTCGATGAGAAATCCTTTGCTGACGTCGTTGTCAGCATACGGCAAATCGTGGCAGGCTGACCACAGCGACCCTTTCGATCGCTCACGTCGCCATAGACGAATGCAAACAAGGCATCTGGCCGCCGCCATGTTTCCGCTCGTGTGAGCAACCATGTGCAATTTCAAACGTGTCAAAGCTACGTTCACGCGCACGCTGCACATGCTTGTGCGGATGGTGCACCAGTGAGGCGCCATGCTTTCAACTGTCTATACTCCATTTCCCAAATGTCTCCAGTAAATATAAAGGCGCGTGAGCCTAGCTTAGCATTATGTTTTTGTTTGTACGAGAAAAAAAATTATGTGTGTGCATGTTTATACAGCCTAGAACTTAGTCTGTCTCAACGGGGGACTTGTCTCCGTGCTGTAGATAAGAAGTTTAGCCAGTGCAGTACAATCACTAGTCTGGAGTCTTTAACGTGCATCAAACAGTAGTGATACACAATTTCACGCCGGTACGATGCTCATCCAGATTGAAATGGGCAAGGGGGTTGAACCCAGGATACCTGGGTTCTGCAGCGCGAGGTTTCACTCCACGTACTCCGAGTTGGTGTGCGCTAGCCCACTCGGCCACCGATCCACCTTTGTACGAGAAGTCGTGCATAGAAAGCGATTTCTAAAGTCACGCGCTCGTGCCCATGCCTTTGTCTTCGCTTCAGATGTTTGTGAGATAAAGTATAACTAAAGACGCTTTGCAGCAGCTACACACGGACGCCGTCATAACCGACCTTCAGTTCTTTTTTTTTTATTCCGTTTACTTCACTTCATCATTACCATATAGAGGCTAGGTTATTGCTATTTTAGATTCTACTGTGTCTTTTCCCCAGCATTGACCTTTGTGGAGGCTCGCCAACGGCCGTTTCAGTGGCTTTGTCTCTCGGTAAGACAAGCGAAGGTCAGCAATGGCGGCCGTAATCTGGTGCGTGTGCAAAGCGTCTATGCCGGTTGCGTTAGCTTGCCTCACAAATATACTTCGTATTACACGAGTACTTTTGATGACTGACTTCTTATTCCAAGCGAATGACAAAAACAAAAACGGCGATCGCTTGTTCGCGGTAAGAGTGTTGCGCAACGAACAATAGCAGCACAAAAACACAAGATAATGACAATATGCATATAACAAAACTTTAAAGAAAAACGCTACAATGCACATTATGTATTTACATGGTAAAAACAGTTGCTCCTGTGAGGAGGGCATTCAAAACCTGTGCCCACGTCATAAGCGGCTAAATCTGCGGACTGATTACGTGGTGAACTAGCTGCAGTATATATCCCAATTTTGTGTACGGTATATTAAAACATTTAATCAATCTTGTCCTGAAGTTGTAGTTGTAGTTGGAAAAAAGTTGTAGTTGGAAAAAAAAATGCACTTGTTGATGCATAATTGCAGGAGCAATTTGCACTTACAAGCATTTTGCAGTTACCTAAAAGTTGGAAAAAATTGCACTTGTTGATGCATAATTGCAGGAGCAATTTGCACTTACAAGCATTTTGCAGTTACCTAAAAGTTTTACATCCCTGAAGGTGTAAATCAGCATGTCACAGGATTAACGGCCTAAGTGTGCTACTGGAACACTCTTATACTGCAGGAGAACAGAAACAAATTGATGCTGAAGATCTAATCAGTTTTCTACGGATAGAGCTAAAGACCCTTTCAGGCAACATTTCATGGGCGCCGCCATCTTGACGTCACGTGACCTTGCCGCCTTAGCCGACCTTCAGCTTTTTGCCTTTGCTCCGCGTTGTGTGCTGCACCGGCCACCACCGGAGCTTGGTTTTTGGGTCATTTTACGCTCCGCGTTGAAATCGTTTGTTTTCTTTGATATGATATGTTGAACAGATGAGCTGAATTGAACTTCTGGCTATTTCGAAAGTTCAGGACACCGTTGCCCACAGTGCTTTTAGAGCGATAGCTTTACGGGCAACACTTTGCAGAGGTTGCGACCTTGTTTCCGGTCGTCGCCGCTACGCAAACACCGCTCTCCACTTTTGGCGTGAGGCCAGGGAAGTAGGTTTTCCCGTCGGCCGCCCCGCCATCCCGCCAGTTACGGTGCTACAAAAGGAGTCTTTTGTGTCGTCTGCTTCAAAAGTTGTTTTTAAACATCACTCGCGTTTCGCGAAATTCCAACTTGGGAGTATCCAGTCGCAGGACGTAATGTTCGATTGTTTTAGAAACTTCCATCGCGCTTACCCGCTTACTTCACGGATCACTGGTGACAGACATCCGTGGCATCCATGACGCCAACCATGACGATAAGGTACGTGACAGCACCATCTCACCCGCATTGCGCGACCGTGTATCTATTGCTTTTGTTTCTCTACACATTGTGAGCCAAACATACAACTTTGTTTTTTGGGGTCTCGATATGACCGTTTGTGCATAAACTGGAGATTGTTACATTTAATTAAAACTAAAAAATGCGATGTATTGGAAATACCATACAAGCAATTCAATTATTAGTCTTAAGAGAACGAAGTAAAAGATTATCGTAGCTAACACCTAAATGCAAGTTGACTAAAAAAAGGAGTCTTACAGTCTCCTTTTTGTAGCTCCTATTTGGACTCGAAATGGCATCTTTCAATATTTGCATTTTAATATAAGATAGCGCATATTGTTAAGTAATTAGGGGCCCAGCTAAATTTGTGTGGTAAGACACCGTTCTTTTACAATGTTTTTCTTAACTGCATAGGTTTTATCCAAATTCGAGAAATTTAAAGCATGGTATCCACAAAAATAAAATTTATTTTTTTTTTTTCACGAAAAATAATTTCTTGGAGTTCAAGGGCTTTTTTCTCCAAATATTTTTTTCCTACATAACCCAGACTAAAAAAAATAATTATGCGTCGTCTCCTTTGGCGTGGAATGACCGCACAGGAATGTGACTGCAGCAAATAGTCAACAAAGTCAATCACGAACTTGCTTCGATTGAAATTACCCTGACAGTCATGCAGGGAAAGGTTCAAGCCTGCACATTTTTTGCAGGGCAAACTTTCACAGGTTAAACCCACACTTTTTGCCAGACGCCTCTGACGAACGTTTCAGCTATAGTTCCAGGCCAAGCCGATGTCGCATGATACGAGCGCTCATGCTTTGCTGAGGGATGTTGAAAGCCCGTAGCTCACTCTCGTAGCTTCTGCTACGCTCGCGCCCAAAAAGAAACGGAGCCTAGCGACAGCCACCGGCAGACTGAGAATGACGGAGCATCTTTTCCGAATGCCCAGCCTGTGCGCGTTGCCTTTTGTCATATGTTGAGCGAGCATGCAATCTCGTGGCTCACGAGAGGTCGAAGCATTGTCCAGGTCGAAGCTTGCACCGGAGGCCGGACAACTGGAGCTCCTCTTTTCCTGTTAGTGACTAAAGCTGAGGGCGACGGTTCTTCTGGCTTCTTTTAAAGCAGCCAAATTGGTTGGTGCCACCCCGTGAATAGATAATGCAAGATGCAGGAAAAAGGATACTGAGGGCAATCACTACGTAGGTCTCGACGACCAACAGGCCTCCGCTGCTGCTGTTAATGTAAGACTGCAAATGGTAGGGCGCAAGGTTAGCTGTTGTCTTCCAGAATTGAGGTCTTATTGAGCGCATGAAGACCTCGAAGCTTCGAGCATCCCAACCGTGTGGGAAATGGATGATGTTATTTCCAGGGGTGTAAGCGAGCTTCATCTTTTTGTAGAAGGTGTGGGAGCAACAATGATGCCCCTTTGGAGCAGCAAAAGCTCCGCTTCAAAGTGGCTCAGGAGCCACAAAAACAGAGTTTTGTAGCAGTACAAGTAAATCTTGGAGATGGACCCCCAGGTCAAACTTGGGGCTCATAATCACGGAATACTTCCAAGCACTATTTACTGAAAGTACAGAAATCCTTCCATCGCACCCTTTAAAGAGAAATGTGCCTATAGAGAAGGCTATGATACCATCTTACGTCGGCGACAGCAGGGTGATTGCCCTAAAGCAGCGCGTTGCCTCTGTTTTATGCACGCAGCACATTGAGGAATCTCCTGAACCTGAACACACAATGACAGCCGCTAATGGGCTGAACTTTTTAGAAAAGAAAATATGAAGAAGAAAGAAAATGAAAGACGTTTACAATTTCCTGCAACGTCAATTTTGAGCGCAGATTTTGAGGAGGAGGAGCAGGGGAGGGTATGCTCCTCCCCCTCCTTCTTTCACGCGCGAAACACTCGTCATCCCGCGACAGTTCGGTAAAATCACGGTGACGTTTGGCATGGTGATGTTTCAGCACGGTGACGTTTCAGTGCGGTGCAATATGGGACGTTTCCCATGATGCACCGCGCGGTTACGCTGACGCCGCTCAAGCCGGAAACGGACGCCTAAGAGCTGCGCTCTAAAAGAACCCGGTCCAAGTGGGCTCGAACTCCTTTGGTCCTCGTGGCAGCAGCGTGCGTTACCAACTCCGCTAAGGAAGTGGCAGTAGCCTAGTTTGTTTTCAATTTGATACTGAAGGACCATAGGATTTTTTATTACGCGTGTAATAACAAAGCAGTTAAAGACTGCAATTATTTGTGGAGTCTTTTTAGAGCGCAGTTTATAGGCGCCCGTTTCAGGCTTGAGTTTATAGGCGCCCGTTCCAGGCTTGAGTATTACGGGAAACGTCCCATAATGCAACGCGCAGGGTCTCACTCGTGACCCGGACGTTGCACTATGGGACGTTTGCATTAGGGGAGACTAATGCAAGACTAATGCTGAGGAAAGCAGTAACGCCGAGCAGTCTTCGACAGAGCCGACAGCAAGTAGGATGACATCGAGAGTATCACGTGCTTCATCAAAGTGTTGACTTCAACGCTGTCTCGTTCTCCCGCCTTGACCCTCCTGTCCTGTTTCCTGGCACCGGCAGAATTATATATATATATATATATATATATATATATATATATAACGGTCATGGTGGCGGGAGGCCGAAGGCGTGGGTATAACTGGGAAGCAAAATACCCTTGGTGAAAACAGCAACAACGGACGATTTAATCTTCGACGTTTCGGCCGGAGTCCGGCCTTCGTCAGGAAGAACTTTTACAGATGAACGCGGGTGGTATTTATACAATGCTACGGTCGAGTCCAAGTTTCAAAAACGGCGGGATGACGGTTGGAGTTTCCAAAGAAGCGTAGGAAGAATTCCAGATGGGCAAACGTTTACACAATGCTACGGTCGGGTCCAAATTTTGGCGGGATGACGGTTGGAGCTTTGGTGAGAGGGAAGCGTAGGGCAGTTCGTATCCGGGTCAAGAAGCTTGACGGTTGGGGCCAAGTTTCAAGGACGGTGGGATGACGGTTGTAGCTTCTTGAGAGGGGGCGCAGGGTGACTTTGTGGCCGCGCGGGCAGGGGTGACCTGAACGATAGCGTACACATCGCGACACTGTTAGCGCGAACACGACATCGGCGAATTTTCGCATTTTACTTCTAAATAGTTTTAGCGAGCACGAAATTTTATTGCTTACATTATAGAACTAAATGAGCCCTTTCCGCAGCAATAATAAATTGGATGACATCCCTTGGTTTCAAAGAAAAAAAACAGAAAAACCGGCGATCGCTTGTTCGCGCTAACAGTGTCGCGCTCTGTACAATAGACTTAAGGGGCACTCAAGCAGTTTTTGGAGAAGCTACTTTTTGGTGCGATAGCGTTAAGGAAGTGTCGGTGAATGAGTATCTTCAGTTTTAGAAGGCAGAACCGTCTATTAATCACGCAGGAATAAAATACGTGCGGACTCTTTTCTGTACTTGCGAGGACCAATGAAATTATCGTATGTTTGAAAATTTTGGCGGCCTTTGTAAAGTTTCGCTAAAGAAACAATTTTCAGTTCATTTAAATATGTCGTGCATAATTTCAAGAGACGTAAAATATTTCTAGTTTAGAATACGCGATACTGCAATTATTGTTTCACAAACAAGGGACTACGTTTTCTCCTTGCCTTCCTCCGCGGGGGGTGAATTTCCCGCTCCCCCGGGATGCGCGGAAGCGCACGTATCTGTCGGTAGCGGGCCGGCCAGGCCTCGGTGGTGGTCGTCGACGTGAACGGCGTGGTCAAAGCTCATCGTTCCGCGTAAAAGCGCTATCCTTGACTGTGAATTTTCGTCGTGTGTCGCTATGATAACCCAGCACGTACTAAAAGGGAAGATCCACCTACTCGTGCGGCGATGTCGTGGCGGCACTCTCAAGACAGCAGAAACGCCCGTGCCGTCGTGTTTGTTTACTTCGACTACAGTGGTGCTTTCTAAGCATTTGTGTCCTCGAACATCGCCCGGATTTCTTATTTGGCGCATTTCATGCGTGTGCTCAAGTTCAAGGTATTACTGGCGCGTACCGTATAAAGGATGCGAATTTTCATCACCGGAGAGAAGTGATTAGTGTTAGCAATCCTGAACGCTCGCAACGTCTATCTGATCACGAAATCATATTTCTACGTTGCTATATCGCTGCTAAGATTACATTGTCTTTTATAATCGTAGAAAAGGCGTGTGGCGATATTTGTACTATTGCAATGTCGTGTACTAGAGTCGTGATCGTCCAAGACGGCGTACTGCATCTTTTTTTCATCCACTGTACCCTGCAAGCCTATCAAGAAAAAAAAATAATAAAGCTTTAGGCTATAGACAACTGTCTGTCTATATTCGGTTACGGCATTGAGTAGCAGTGCGTCCCCTTTTTAGAGGGGCCGCTGAAACAGCTGACGGCCGCGTATAGAAGCGGTCGCCGTGCTGACGACCCGCTGCGCTTGTTGTGGTTGCAGGTGTGTGTACGCGCGGCGCAGAGCGGTCGTTCCGGTCGCAACAAACGCAGTCGTAGGTACGCGCTCGTTGCACATGTCTGAACCAGCCTTTCCCCCGTCTTCCCGAGGCGAAAGGCAACGTGGCGACATCGTTTGACATCACGTACCAGAGGCAACGATGCGATGTCAAACGTTGGTTCGGTTACGACTTGCGCCAACCGCAAATCGAAGAATGCCCGAAAAGGTCTGCGTTTCGCCGTCCTCGGAACCCGAACATGACTCCGAAGCGCTGCTATCGTCCACATCGCACGTCGAAGTGGCGTCATAGGAAATCATCCCCAGGTCGGCTGTCCGCCGAAGAATTTCAACCTCTAACGGCGTCAGGTCCTCGAGCGTAGAGAACTCCGCCATGATCGAAGCTCGAATGACAAAGAGGTTCGGCCGATGCGGCTACCGCGGTTACCTCGGGATCACTGCGCGACGGAACGTCGTCCAACGCCATTGGCCCGAGATCCTTTTGATAAGCGTGCGAGGACCAATGAGAGTGGTTTCGTTTTCGGGTGGATCCGAGGTTTGGCGGCCTTCAATTACATTTTTATTAAATAAATAATAACCGTATGACTATATTTTTTGGTTTTTAGGGATACTTAGGGGGTCTAAATTCAGCTGTCATCATCAAAACACGAACTCAAAAACCACTTGAGTGCCCCTTTAACGCGCAAACTAAAGTGCTGTCTCAAAAAAACAAAAAAAAAAAACGGCACGGTCACTTGTGCTGTTTCGTGGGGCATGCATAAGTCAGACCTGAAAGGGAACAATGTTAAACCTAGAACAAAAAAATATGAATATCAAAACCTGGAAATAAAAGAGAAAAGTTGATGGTCCAGTTCCGGCCACAAACACAGTACCACTGCTAACAATAAGGTCTGGGACCTAAAAATGTCCCCTCAACGCTGTTGCTATTCGTCTGTTAGCATTTTAATCGAGGCCAGAGTACCGGGGCTTTCATTTATTCCTTGTTTAATTGTGTTGAATCGGTAAATTAGGTAGGATTCACGCTGTTCACGTTCGCGATTTTATTTAAATCCAGATTCTAGGAGCGTCACTGACAATTTATCAAACGAGTGTTTTTGGAGAGCGAGATATTTGGATAGAGGCAATGTCGGAAGATTTATGGCGTGAGATTTGTGATTATTAAAGCGCAGTCGAAATGCCGTTCTAGTCTGCCCTATGTATTGCATTTTACATACCGTACACTCGAATAAGTACACGACATTCGACGAGGCACATGTTAAGTGCCCTTTAATTTTAATCGAGAACTGCGAGTGCGTGCTGCTGGCCGTGTTTGTGTGCTGCATCTGTTTACAGATCAGACATCCTGGGTGCATGCAAGGCCTACATTCGTTAGGTGGTGGCGATGAATTGATTCGAGAATTTATTAGCGCGTCTTTGAGGTTACGCGATCGTCGGTGGACTACCCCAGGGGCGGATGGAAACGCGCGTTTAAGGCGCTCGCTTTGCTCGAGAATGTTATGATGTCGTCTTAAGATATTATTTACATTAGGATGGTTCATGCTATAAGATATAGATTTGTGCGTTGTGTGTCGCTTTGCGTGGGGCGCGGGCTGATAAGGTCTGCTCGGTTCAGTTGCTTGGCTTTTCTGATTGCATCGTCGATTATGCGCGGTGGATACTTTTGTTTCTCTAGCACTGACTTTAAATTTTGGCTGCTCGCATCAAAATCTGTGTCCTTGGAACAAATTCGTTTGAAACGATGAGCTTGGCTATAGGGAATGCTGTTTTTGCAATGGCGTGGGTGGTCGCTTTGATAATGCAGGTATTGCTGTCGATCTGTTGGCTTACGGTACAGGCTCGTGGCGAGTTTACCTTCGTCTATTTTAACGTTGACGTCTAAGAAGTTTATTTCTGTTTGAGAGTACGTATGTGTAAAGCGGATGCTCGGATGAGCAGCGTTGTATCGACCTATGAAGTCCACCAGCTCCTCCTCAGTGTGCGACCAGACAATAAATATATCATCTATAAACCTTTTGTATATTAGCGGCTTTACGGGACATTCAGAAAGGAACTGAGATTCTAATTTTCCCATGAATACGTTGGCGTAGTTCGGGGCCATTTTGGTGCCCATCGCGGTTCCGCTAACCTGCCTAAAGTATTTATTGTTAAATTCGAACGTGTTGAGTTCTAAAACAAGCCTCGCTAGAGTAGCGACGACGTGTCCATCTGGGGTATCCGGTTGTTTGTGGAGTTCGTACATGTCAATTAAAGAAATTATTCCATCATCGTGTGGGATATTCGTATACAGCGATGACACATCAAGTGTAACCAGATATGATTTTTTTGATATGCGTAAATTTTATATTTCCCTTAAGAAGTGAGTTGTGTCTTTAATGTACGAATCGAGACTTGTAGGTATATGTTTAATTAAACTGTCTACATATCCTGATATGGGTTCGGTTACTGTACCTATTCCGGATATGATCGGGCGCCCTGGGTTACCAGGTTTGTGAATCTTAGGGAGCATGTAGAAGCGGCCCGGGGAAGGCTGTACCGGTTTCATTAATTTATGTTCGTTAGCGGTTATTCTGCCCTCGTCTAGGAGATCCTTAAGGATCGAGGTCACAGTTTGAGTGTGGTGCACTGTAGGGTCACCTGCGAGAGGTTCATAAAACTTTGGGTCATTTAGTTGGCGGTATCCTTCTCGGATGTATTCAGAAGTGCTAAGAATCACAATTGCTCCTCCTTTATCGGCTGGTTTTATTGTTATGTCTGTCCTATTGCTCAGGGCTTTTAAGCTAGCCCTTTCGGGTTTAGTGAGGTTATCCCGTTTTCCCGCCTGCCTGCGATATTCCCGCATAATGTCTTTTTGCACAGCGGCTATGTACAAGTTAAGACAATCGTTAGGGTTAGCCTCTGGCGTCCAGTCGCTCGTTGCACGCTGCTGAGAGGTGTTGGAGCTAGAAGGTCTGTCCAAGAAGTATTCCCTCAATCTTAAATTTCGAGCAAAGTTGTCGAGGTTGCGTCGTAATTGAAATTCGTCAACAAAACCTGTGGCGGGACAGAAGTTCAATCCTCTCGAAAGGAGTTTTTCCTCTTCTGTTGATATAGTCACTCCAGATAGATTAACAATTGTGGTGCCACGAGGGGCACTAGTGCTTGGCCTATCGTCTGTTATGCTAATGGCCGGTTGAGTATGTTCACTATAGTTAGATGATGTTGTAAGCTGAGGTAAAACAGGGTTAGGAACCTTATCGCGCTGTAGCTTACGTAGCTTGATTGTTTCAAGGTCATGACGTTTCTTTTTATCGAATTCAGATAGGGCGCTAATTTCGGATGTCGATAAGGGGCCATTTGAACGGAGAAGTGTAGCGGTCGCAGTAGTTAACTGTTTTACTTGTTTGTCACTATGATGAATCGCTATTTAGACCAATTTAAGGGAAGCCTCAAGGAGAACCTGTTGCCATTCCGATCGGTCATGTTGGTCGAGGTTTGTGCAGGCGGGAGG
>JABSTQ010006327.1:0-21877 GCA_013358835.2 Ixodes persulcatus | reverse complement strand
CAAAACGTTACATCCGGCCTTTGTTGAAATTTGGCAGTCATTTCATGTTGCTGCAAAAAAGGAAGTCTTTTTTAGGAAACGATCGGATAAACCCTGGTTTAGTACGGAAATTATGGCAGCAATTAAGGCGAAGGAGGCGTTGTCGCTGCGGTCTCGTCGAGCACCTAAGAACCTGGAGTTAAGAGCTGAATTTAGGTGTGCAAGAAACCGCGTAAATGCTATTATTCGGTCGGCTAAACGGCGCTACTTTCAGAAGAAATTCTTTGAGGCCAGGGCCAATCCGCGAGATACGTGGGAGTTAATCAACACTATCAGAGGCCGCGCAGCTCGGCAACCAATTTTTGAGTCACTTCAAAGGTACTTTGCTTTGGCACCGACTTGCAGTCAACTGTCAATCATTTTAACAAGCTTTTTGCGGAGTCATCCGGGGTCGCCAGGGACAGTAGTATTACGTCACCTAGTACAAGCTCCAATTACAAATCATCTGCTTCTGCTTTTTTACCTCCTCTTGACATCTATACTTTACGCACTATTTTGTTTGGTATAAAGCGAAATAAGACGCCCGGTGTTGATAACGTCCGGGTTGGCGATTTAGTTCGAAATTTCGACGCTGTCAAAGAGGTCCTCCTCGCCATGATAAATGGGTTTTTACTGTCTGGTATTATTCCATCTAATCTGAAAGCTGCACTCGTTAAACCACTTTTTAAGGGAGGCACGCCACATAGCTATGAGTGTTACCGTCCTATCTCCATCTTGCCATGTATTGCGGAGGTGTTAGAAAAACACCTATTCACCGTGATGAGTTGCTTCATTGATCACTCCGGTGTTCTGTCACGCAGCCAGTATGGTTTTGTTGCTGGCAAAGGCACCCAGCCGTTGCTTGAGGATTTCACTGATCTTATTTATGATGCTTTTGAGAACAATCTATTTGCCTGTGCTCTTTTTCTGGACGTGTCAAAAGCGTTTGACTCTGTCAGCCATAAGTTGCTTCTCTGCAAACTACATAATTTTGGCTTCCGTGGCCCTTTCTTGGCTATTCTTCAAAGTTTCCTTTCAGGTCGATCCCAAATCGTATCTCTTGGCACTTTCAAAAGTTCTCGCGTAGTAATAAAAGCCGGTGTTCCACAGGGATCCGTTTTGTCACCTCTGCTTTTTAATCTATACGTTAATGACCGTTAATGAATAGACAGCAGCAGTGTCTAGTTGCAGTATTTTTCAATATGCGGACGACACGTTACTTGTATCTCGTCATCTCAAATATGAGAGCGCCGTTCATTTACTGAGGCATGATGCATTGCAGATAATGAATTGGTTTGATGAAAATTTGATTTCAGTCAATACGTCAAAAACAAAACTGGTTTGTTTCAGAAATCCATTCAAGAAGGTGGCCCTTAACGTACCACTTTTGTTACATAAATCAACCTGCTCGAATTGTGTTTGTTCTCCGCTCGAATATGTTAATAATGTGAAGTATTTAGGAGTGTTATGTGATTCAGATATGTCATGGAATTCCCATTTGGCTCACGTTTGTGGAAAATTGCGGAGCGTTAGCTGTTTGCTGTACAACCAGAAAGTGTATGCCGTTTTCAGTGAGGAAGTCTATTGCGCATGCCCTGGGTTACAGTATACTGCGGTATGGTATTACATTGTTCGGAAAGTGTGCAGAGTCGTGGCAAATAAAAATTGATCGTATTTTGGGGGGCTTGTTAAAGAGTGTTGGCTATCACTTCGATTCTTTTGCTGACATGAACGTGTTCGAGTTTTTACGTATGCCGAATTTCTCTTCTTTGTTTTTGGAAAGCGTGGTTCTGCGCCACTTTTGGAATGATGAGTTTAAACGGCCCTTTGTCCCCAGCAGGAGTCTTCGTCACACGACCCGTTTTGTTACCCCCCGGTTTACAACGCGCTATGGGAAAAGAGTTCGCTCGTATTATGTGCCCTCCATTTTCAATAAATTGCCAGACCGCTTCTTTGAGAGCACAACAAAAAGAAAACTGAAAAAAATGCTGACCAATTTAAGCTTGTAGTAACCCTTCGTTTTTTGTGTGTTTTTTCTAATCTTCTGCATAGTTATGTCTTATTTTGAGTTGACCTTACTCTTTGTATACTTTCGCCGTTTCGACTTGCCGGGTCCTGTCCCACACTTAAGCCTCCTGTGGCTTGGACAGACCCGTATTTGTATTGTGTCATTTAATACATGTGGAATAAATTATTATTATTATTATTATTATTATTATTATTATTATTATTATTATTATTATTATTATTATTATTTCGGATTAGAAGACGAAGTGGCGGACATCAGCTGTTCTGATTGACGCGGCTCTAAATTGTTTCTGCATGCTTTTAATAACCAAGCAATCCGACCGCCGTCGTTTCCGTGATTTTGTTTTGTTTTTTCTCTTCGCAGGCCGACGGAAAACAGTCGCCAAGCAACGAACTGACGCCTGGAACGGCGACGTAGCATGATCACTTGGGTGCTAACCGTCGACCCAGTTACTTTCCAAAGTTGCACTGGTGCAGTGTGCCTCCGAAGGAACATTCCCATAGCGAGTAATCTCGAGAAACGCCGGACGGAACTTGGCGGGTGGAGGTCATCCGGTCTGGTAGATCGTGTCCCACGTGAGTCCGCTGCCCTCCGAGACGGCCAGAGCAAGTAGCGCCATGTGCTACGAAAGGATTGTGGCAAGAGCGACCATGAACCGTTGCTCAATTGTAACTGGCAATTTTGCGCTCGCAATTGAATCGGCTTCAACGACAACAGGAGCCAGTTCTAAAAGCTTTCACGTCACAAACTGCAGGATGTACAGGAATCACCCAGAGTGGCACTGTCATTTCTTCAGCCAGCCACAGTTAATAGTGTGAGCAGTACCAGTTTACAGTATGCTACACAGTAAAAAGCTCTGGGTGCTGCTAACGTCAACTTCCTGACAGAGCTTATTGACTATATATGTTTATTTTGCTAAATGTTCAATAGTCGAGAGTTGTTGCTCTACCTGAAGAATATATGTCAGTATGGTCCATGCACAACTTTGAGGGGCGGTGGGTGAAAAGCGTCAGCTTTACGCGAGGCTAGCTCGTGAGAAATGGGAATTGCATGAGGTACGACTAAAAAAAATTCAAATGTATAATGAGAGTGCTGCACTTTGGACTCTAAATTGCATATTAAATGTGTCCAGAAGTGTCGAAAAATAGAGTGGACTCCACTTACTAAATGCACATGTTCAAACACAAAACCTATGGCACCAAGGTGCTGTAAACTACTCCAGCATTGCTATTCACACTGAGGGTCCTACATTTGTTCTTCAACCTGGTGCCCACGGTAGAATTCGACCCTCATTACGCGCAAAGCTTTCGCGGTACATTTAGCTTCACCGGTGAACTTAGAACTGTTCTTCTCGATTTTAATTTTTTTAGTTGTTTTTGCTTTCCTCTTTCTCGTGCCTCTTTGTCGTCGTTGTCCTAATACCATGGCCGATGACGAGGGTGGAGTGTTGGGCGAGTTGGTGGTTCATAATGGTTAAAAAGCGCAACAGGACACCGGACGGAAAAAAAGAAAAGCGCTGTGTCTGTGTCTTCCTTTCTGTCCGCACTCTAAGAAAAAAAGGGCATCACCTTACACCCTTCTGTCCCATATAATGCGCCCCAGTTCGACGCACAGCGCACTATAGCCGAACAGACGGCCCCAAATTTTACGAGGGGCTTGATAACGGTGCGATATAACTAGGGTTCCGCGTTTTCGGTTTTTATTTTTTCAAAATTCGGCGTACTTTTTTTCGGTGTTTATTCTAAAATTTACTTTTCGGATTTTTTCGGTGTATATTTATTCCCAAAAAATGTTTACCGGTTTATTTTGGTGAATATGAGAGAAACACCATCAGAAACCGGATTCTTTTAGCTGTGATAATAGGGAGTTTTCGTAGATCGTTTTCGCCGTCCCGCAAGGCCCTCCGCAACCCGCTACGATAGCGGGAACTCCACAGTCAAGGCTATCGGCGCGCAGGCGCAGTACCAACTTCTTCGTTGCGGAACGCTTAGCGGAGGGGGCAGCGCGGTCTACGAAAACTCCCTATTTGTGATCACTTCGCTACAACTTCCGTCAGGACACACCTCAAAATCACGGAATTCGCGGGCATAATCTTCAGCGCGCTTCTTTTCCCTTGCCATCGACGTGACCGCCTGCGGTGATGACCGTACAGAAACCAGCGGAATAAAAAAAAAAAATCCAGTGTTATTTTTATGTTTTCAGCCACATGGAAGTTTGAGAGAGGGGTTAAGAAAGGTATTAACGGCTTTCAACTTTTTTTTTTTTTTAGGACCGGGAACTTGACATACTAAGCCCGATCACAGGAAGGACACAGATGTCCCGCGAAGGCCAATCCAAGACCTCTTTTGTTGCATATTGAACCTTGGAAGAGGGCAATCACGAAGACGTCACACAATGTCGAACCTTGCAAAGCCCTTTCTCCCCCCCCCCCCCCCCCCCCCCCCCACCCCCCCTTTCCCCCACCCACCTCGACGCGGCCCTAAAAAACTGGCCTTTTTTCAGTTAAAACCGAATTTTAGAAAACGAGGACGTACTTTTATCGGTTTAAACCGAAAACGCTGAACCTACAAACTGACCTTTTTCGGTTAAAACCGAATTTTCGAAAATGGATTCGGCGTACTTTTATCGGTTTTTATCGGTTTAAACCGAAAACTCCGAACCCTAGATATAAGTTATTAAATAGCTAAAGTATGTTTCAAAGACCACAGAAAGAAAACACTGAGGTTTTACAATAGAGCCAAGAAAACCCCGATTTTTTTTTTTTTTTTTTTTTTTTTTTTGCAGTCAATAACACAAGCCGCAATGAAATGTAGAACTTGTATTCCCGTACTCGAGGCAGCCTTGGGCTTCCTTCCGAGTGATCATGCACACGCGGTAAAGTGGTGAATGACGAGCAAAAAGAAAACGCCCAATAAGAAGAAATATTTATTCAACCCCCCTTCCAAGAAAAAACAAGAAACAAAACGGAAGGAAAAAGAGGCGCTGGTTCAGTTTGGGTGGCTATACTTTGTCATGTTTCCGTTAGCCTGAATCACTTCTGCCACACGGCGTGGCATAGAATCATTAAGTGAGGCCACCAACTCTGGCTGTGCACGAAGCGCCTCCCATTCCTCTTTGACAACGTCCCAGAGCGTCTCCTACGTAGCGCTTCAAAGGCTTTGTGCTGCAAGGCGGCCTTCATCCAGCCCACACGCTCTCGATGGGGTCAGGTCCGGCCCGACTGGTGGCCACTGCAGCGTGCGGACTGCACGGTCCTCCAGTAGGGCGCTGACAGAACGCGCTGTGTGAACTGGGCTTCTGTCGTGCTGCAGCGGACAGCAGCCGTCTTGACTTCTTGACCCTTTACAACGCGTGCATAATAAATTGAGCAGCAGCTGTTTGCATTGTAGCCGGGGCAAATTTAGGATGGGAAGCTTAAAAATAACGAATGGAGGGAAGCGACAGTTTTTAACGCGTCGCCGAGTCGCGGGAAAGATATGCGCGAACGGCGCGTGCCGCGGAGCACGCGAGCTCGTCCAGAGCGGTGAGCGAGGCTCTCGGAATCTTGGTTCCCGGGGCGGCACCTAGCGCCCATTTTAATCGCTCAGGAGCGCAGCGCGTTGAATCGAGCGAACGAGTGGGCCAGCAGATAAGAAAGGACGCGCGTGCGCATTGCGCGGGTCTCGGCACCAGGCGCCGCGCCGTCAGGGAACGCGGCGATGCAATTCGGTCGGCGCTCCCGTGTTGTCCAGACTTTTGCTCACGACAGTACATTAGCTATTTTCAAGTTATAAGTTGTACCACACGGCCATTAAGCCTCTCGTGAAAGTTAGAACCGTCAGATCGACGTCAGTGCGCTGTACGTCGAACTGAAGTTTTGGGGTGTCTTATATGGGACGAAGGGTGTAAGAATACACCCTTTTTTTAGAGCGCGTTGTCCTGTTGCGTTTTTTAACCATCATGGCCGATGCCTCAATTTGTGGAGCTTGCTCCAACCCTGTGCCAAACGACGGCAGATGCATGAAATGCGCTGATTGTTCTCGACAGTATCATATCGGAAAAAGTGTTTAGGGATAGCTGATGGAACATTTAAGGGTATGTGCGCCGCCAAAGTCGAAAAATGGCGATGCCTTGCGTGCCGTGAAGGAGCCGGGAAACATAATTTAATATCAGACTCCCAATCGTCTCTAGCCGAGCCCTCCGCGTTCTAGGCACAGCTATCAGTGGTGAATGAGAAACTCGACCGTCTTAAAGGGGAACTCCGCCGATTTTTCGAGCTACCCAATCCAAAGGCATAATCCGAATGCGTATGGCTTCCTGATTCCGAAATGCTATCTCGTTCTCCCAGGTTCACTCTAGTGAATTAAAAAAGTGATATTTTGTTTGCTGCCTAAACCGAAACATCGTTCTCCCTAGTTTCCCCCAGTTTTCCCCGCCACCCAAGCGTGACGTCACGGGTGGGCAGCGAGGCGCGCGGCCGGCAATCGGGTACGCTCGCGCCCGCCTTTCTCGCGTCTAACAGCGAGAAAACCTGGGCGTTCGTGCTATTTGAAGTTGATAATTATCTATATTTGCACAAAGTATGACATTGGCCTACGTGCTAAACTATAAGAAAAAAAAAAACAAAAAAAAACGGGAGCAATTGGAATTTTGATTAAACCGTTTTTGCAACTCGGTACGCTCATGCCGCGGCTCGCTAGTTTCGTGATATCGCTAGTAACTCCGTTCTCTTTTTATTAGAAGATGGCTGGCGAAGAAAGGTCGAAGAGTCACGCAATACTTTTTTTAACAATTTGCCAAAGCACCACGGAAAATGCTCGGAATGTGGATACAGATGCCCCACACGCTCGTATAACCTAAGGAACGTTCCATTTGTTGTAGATTTTCTTTAGAAAAGTCACTGTTGCAGGTGCCAGCACGTGTAGCTACTCTTGTGGCAAGAATATGCTCCTTGGTGCTTTAGTAATTTAGCAAAAGATCTATAGACCATTCTGGAAAGCGCTTCTGGTCGATGCTATTTTTAGCGTTCGCGCGTGTGGCGCGTACATTGCACGCCTTCCAAAGCGACGAACATGTGCGTGCTGGGCTGTGACCTAACACATGTAGACTGTGATTCTCGTAAACAATAAAATGTATAGAATGGAATGAACGGCATTCGTGTAGATCAGATGACAGGTTACTGGTCATGAAGATCGTGTTAAAATTACAATTAAAAGAACTCTGCAACCACCAAGCCAAACATCAAGGTGCAATGGAATGCGTATAAAATACACAAATACACTGTTCATCTTCAAGTAAAGAATATTTGCTTGAAGATACAATAATGCGTAAGGTACAGAAAGACATCTTAAAACTTTTAATTCTAGATAAGTTAACAAAAGTTACTAAAAAAATGTGTGCCCGTTTTTTTTTTTTCTTTTTTTTTTTTTTTTTTTTTTACTTTCGGAGTAGAATGCGACGCGTTCAAACACCCGTCCACGAGAGCACATGGGAAGGGGGTAATTCTATATAAGATTTTTTTTAATTAAGTTTTGGTTTAGCACAGTTTTCATCAGCTGTAAATTTGCATGCCTCCCCTGAACGACATTAATATTTTTATGGTTAAAAAAAAACAACTTTTCAGCCCTATATAAAATTTATCCGCAATAGAGTAAATTAAAGACGTTATCATCACTTCTTCTGCTGAGATTATTGCACGCCAACCATTTGACAAACCAGGCAAAGGCTCTATCGTATATTAATGGAGCTCAACACCTGCTCCATAAACCTCTGTAATTAGCAGACAGGAATAGCAATATGTCGAAAGTCATGTCTAAATTCAGACTTGAACTGACGTTTCACTTCTCGTCTTCAACATATCGGCCGCATGAGTGGAACTCCGAGAGTAGCCAGAGCTAGATTCGACGTGCGAAACAGAAATACTGTTTATAAAAAAAATTAAAAAAAAATCACTGAGCCAATTGTGAATATCAAATGTGACTGTGCAAAATGTCGACTATAGTGCTAGATTCTGTACTATTTTTCTCGATATTATTAGCGCTCTTCTTTGGACGGATGTAGTAGTGGTCACAGACGGCTTGAGTTTGCGCTTGCCGCTCTTGAAGCTGTTCCAGTTGCCGAAGGATACTCAACTCACAGCACGCGGCTATAGAGTATTCCGAGTAAAAGTGAAAATGTTTCACGTGACACTAGTTCCCTCGGCACACAGCTCGCGCAAAAGTACCTTGACGTGGATGGCCTCCATTGCTGCCGGGGAACTCTTTTTTTTTTTTTTCTTCCACGAAAACAAGGGTAAAAAAGAAGCTTTTTCCCGGCACTGTTCCTACAATCTATCGCGGAGCGTAGATTGCTACCCATTGCAAAGGAACTTTCAACCTTCAAGCTGCGAAAAAATAATCTCGATCGCTGGCGCCGGGAAAGCCACTTCGCGGCCGCCCGAGTCGCTCGTCCGCCTGCCCACCCGTGACGTACGCGGGTAGGGAAAAGTAGGGATTTTTCATTGTTGCCAGTAGAGAGTCGCCTCCTGGAACCTTCCCGGCCAGAGCGACTTGAAAATGCAATAACTTCACGGAAATTTTTGTTTTGTAAAATATTTTGGTTGTCAGTTGAGAAAGGGTTATTTATTGATGCGGTCTGCAAATTTCCAGCCAAATCGAAGTCTACCAAAAAATCGGCGGAGTTCCCAAGCGTGACGTTTTGCATTGCTTAATGTCACAACTCTGACTGCGTTTTTTTGGTCTAAACATATGTTTCGGCATCGTCATTCGCTGAGCTGTCTCCGTAAGTTGCGGTGATTGGCTCTCCGGGTGTTGTGCGGGAAAGTAGACGCAAATTATTTTTTTAGAGTGGGACGAATTTAGATTTGTAATAAATTCTGTGCTCCCGATTGCCGATGCATTTGTTCTAACCGAAATTAATTAATATTCGCAGCCAAGATATAGAACTTTTCTCCTTACCCGGTTTTAGCAGCTGCTTCCGTACCCGCTACAACAAGCGCGGTGTTTTCCTCAAAAACTAATTGTTATATTCTGAAATAACTGTTTTGTTTCTTACTTGTGAATCAGTCGCACTGCATATTTAACCTCCATGTATGACCTCTACTTCCCAGTTTTCTATAGACCATGCCTCCGAAAGTGTTGCCGATTTTCTCACTGAGTTACGAAATTGTCTACAATCTTTGCCGCTGAATGCGACCCTTTGCTTGACAGGAGATATTAACATTGATCTCATGAAGCCCTCAAAGTCACTCGTCTGCGAATACCTTACCTTATTATCGGACTACGGTGTCGAGCCCACCATTCTCGCCCCAACCAGAGAGGAATTTCTGTGCGGCAAACTTGTTAGCTCGTCCATCGACCACAGCGCTAACCTCGACAACACAATCGGCAATTATAACTGAAAAGCTATCGGATCACTATTTTGTGGCGTGCCATTTAGAATTTCCTGGCAAGGCTCCTATTAATTCGAGAACTGACATTCGCGTCGACTTGAAATAATTGACTACCATACTTTTGACAGCTTCATATCTAATTACGATGGGGTTTGCTTTTCAAGCCTTTGTTAGCCCAACCGAAATCTATAACTCCTTTGTTGATATCTTTACTCGGTTTTCGGACACCCGAAAACGTTATCTACTTAAAAAAGAGAAAGACAAACCTACGATGGTTGAATAATGATATATTATCCGCCATCAGACTTGAAGAGATAGCTTCGAGACGCCGTCGCTCTCCGCGGAATCGAAGCCTACAAGCTGTGTTTAGGTCCATCCGCAACAGAGTCAATGCACTTATTCGTTCCGCTAAACGAACTTATTTTCAAAACAGGGAAGGTCGGACAGAACAGTAGTTTTTGTTCTCTTCGCTACCCTAATTCTGCTCCTGCTTTTCTTCCTCGGACGACTGGAGGCGATTTAGAATCTATAATACTAAGCCTCAAGGCTCAAACCAAGCAAGTCTCCGGGAATCGATGGGTTCAATACATTTCTTGATTCCGGTTTCATACCTAATCAGTTAAAATCGCCGTTGTCAAACCTCTGTTCAAGGAAGGCAACAGAAATGGGGTCGAGAACTATCGCCCAATATCTATTTTGCCGTCCCGTGCCCAGATACTGGAGAAATTTATATATAACGCAATTTCTTCATTCCTTGAAAAACACGAGCTTATGTCTCCAAATCAATACGGTTTTAATGCTGGCCGAGGCATGCAACCACGCCTGGAATCACTATCTGACGAGCTGAAGTTCAGCGTCGAACATAACTTGTTTACCTGTGCCTGCTTTTTAGACGTTTCTAAGTTTTTGATACAGTTAACCATTTCATTTTACAGCACAAGCTTTAAGCTTTGGGTTTTCGGGGCCCTTTCTTATCACTGCTAAAATATTTTTACATTAATGTATATAGCAGCAACCTCTCATTAAAAGCCACAAGGCTCCATACTTTCGCCGCTCTTATTCAACATCTATGTTAAAGATATGGCTAGCGCAGTTACCAACTATATTCTATACCAATACGCCGATGATACTCTTGTATTGGCTCGTCATCTTTCATACCCAAAAGCACTGTAGATGCTTCAACGTTCTTGTAATGAGCTCGTGGACTGGTTTAATAAAAATCTGATTGCTATAAATATCTCTAAAACAGGGCTTGTATGCTTCCACAATCCTTTGAAAATTGTTTCGCTAAATATTCCACTTTTCCTACACACATCTAATTGTTTCTCGTACCATTGTGAAACAGTTCCATATTCTAACACAGTAAATATCTTGGCATTCTCTTTGACTCTAATCTGGCGTGGAATTCGAATCTCACTCAAATCTGTGCTAAGCTGAGGAGTGTCTCCTGTTTGCTCTATAACCTCAAAACATTCATGCCTCTTGGTTTGCGCGAGCGCATAGCTTATTCATTTGCCTACACCCATTTACGCTATGGCATAAGTATATTTAGAAACTTCTCGAGGATATGGCACAAAAAAGTGAAAGGTATTTTAAAAGGAATTTTGAGAAACGTGTGTTATGGCATTAGTTTTTTCTAATTTAGATCTATTTCAAACTTTATCAATGCCGAACTTTTGATCTTTGTTCCTAGAGACAGTAGTGCTCTATTACAACTGGAAGGACGACTTTAAATCTACTCACCTCGTCACACAGGCAATTGCGGAAAGTTCCACTTTCCATCGTTCCAACATGTTATACGCGATATGGGAAAAACATGCGTTCATTTTATGTCCCTCACGTTTTCAATGAGACCACCAAGTCTCTCGAACCTTACATAAAAAAAAACAAAAAACTTGAAAAAATACTACGCATTATTTGTATCAACGAAGAAACTATGTGAGCATCAACCTAGTTATTGTTTCGTTATTTTTTATTGCTTCTTGCAGAAACTTTCTTCTCGTCTATCAGTTATTATTCTCATTTCTTTGTATGCGAGTGGCACACACTGTCTTCATGCTATATGAGTAACTACTTTAGCTTCTGTGCAATACACGTTTGTGCTCTATTTCTAATGTTGTATATTAATCTGTTGGACAAGGATCCTTTGAAATTTGAATTTTGATGTAGTGTGACTGTGAAATGGCGCTATCTTATTGTCTTTTGTTATTGGGTTTTTCCTATTACTTTCTGGAACTTTCCTGTGAACACTATAACTTTTAGGTTCAGTCCCACAAGCCCTTGTTGGCTTAGACGAACCTGCCTTCTGCTCCTTTGAACTAACCCAGCGTAAATAAATTTATTATTATTATTATTATTATTATTATTATTATTATTATTATTATTATTATTATTATTATTATTATTATTATTATTATTATTATTATTATTATTATTATTATTATTATAAGAGATTGACAAATGGCGTTGTCTAGCTTGTCGTGGAGGGGTGTCGAAGGCAAGCTTTGAACTTGAGTCTGCCACATCATCCCAAGTTGAGCCCAGCGACTCCTTGGCACAGCTCTCGATGGTCCATCAAAAGCTTGACCTTCTTCTTTCTTTGAAAGAAACTGTTGAGTCCCTTAAAGAACTGCACCCGAAGGTTGACTCTTTGTTGTCGTTGCGGCAGACAGTCGACATTATGCGCGACACCATAGCCACGATGCAAGAGTCTCTTACGTTTTTTTCCTCGGAATACGACGTTCTGGTAAAGGCAACTGCATCTCAGTACAAAGCGATCAAAGAGCTTCAAAGCGAAACGATCACTTTGCGATCAACTGTGTTAGAGCAGGCCCGTGAAATCCAGAAACTCAAGGCTGTCCAAAATGACACCGATCAAGCCAGTCGTCTCTGCAACATGGAGATTCACGGGATTCCCTTTTCCCCGCGAGAGAATCTTGTCGATCTTATGACCGGGCTCGCAGGTAAACTGAACATAGAGAGCTTCCAGCTTGCGGACGTTGTGGCTGCCCATCGCCTTCCCGCTAAGCCTGGTACAGTGCCTCCTTTACTGATTCGGTTCTCGTCAGTCCCTCTGAAAGAACGCTGGATGTCGTTTCGTGGACGGGCCGGCTCCCTTAGCCGGGAGGACTCCCACCCTAAAATCTATTTTAACGACAACTTGACTGAAAGCAACAGGAAGCTTTTTTGGATGGCAAGAACCAGGGGAAAGGAAAGGGGTTCAAATTTGTATGGGTACGACACGGGAAAATTTTAGCTAAACAAACCCAGAGCTCTCCACTCCTCCGCATTACTAGCACTGATGCACTGGAGCAAATAGTTTAGGCGTAGATGACTAATTTTTTCCAGCTCAAAAATCTACAATCTTGCTTAGAAAGTTTCATAACAAACGCTGGCACTTCCTTTACCTTGTTTCATGTGAACATACGGAGCATTCGTAAACACTGGGATGAATTTCAGCTGGTCATTAACCCTATTCTTTCTTCAGCGGACGGTTTTGTTTTAACGGAGATTATATTCATAATGAAGATGTATGCTTATTTTCCCTATCAGGCTTCAAAAGCACCTTCTTTACTCGGGACAAGAAGCGCGGTGGCGGTATAGCTGTATTCTTAAAAGAAGGCTTATTTTTTTCGGAGGTGCCGTTTTCGGTTCGCTCATCGGAATCAATCGCACTACGAATACTCACTTCTGCTTATGACCTCTGTTTACTCGCAGTCTATAGACCGCCATCTGAAAAATTTTCTGGCTTCCTTCTCGACCTTGGCGAATACTTGCACACGTTGCCGGATAGCACTTCTATTTGCCTAATAGGAGACTTTAACATGGACCTACTGAAACCATCAAGGGCACAGGTGTGCGAGTACCTTACTATTTTGGCAGATCATGGAATCGAACCTGGAATTGAGGCTACCACAAGGGACGTAGGAGACATTCTGGCGATTTCGTCAATTGACCATATAAATTTAAGAGTACCACCAGCAACAACAAAAACAGCAGTTATATCGCAAAAGGTTTCGGACCACTACTTTGTGGCTTGTCACCTAGTATTCCCCGGCGACCGGCCTTTACGAGATCGAAACAAAGAGCGTAAAGTTGAAATAGTTGATCGTCATAGGTTCGACAAATGTATTTCAGCATATGATTGGCATAGTTTTCAAAGATCTACAACACCATCCAACCTCCCACTTTGTTCAGCTGTTCAAGCAGTTCTCTGAAGCCTCAAAGAAAACAATCGGAATTAAACAAAGAAAGTATCCGCTGGTTAAATGATGACATTCTCTCTGGTATTAAACTTAAAGAAATAACCTGGAAACGGTGCCGTCGGTCGCCTCATAATTTGAGCTTACTATCTGAATTCCGAAGAATTAGGAACAAAGTAAGCGCGCTAATTCGCTCGGCAAAGCGACGTTACTTTCAGAAACAGTTCTCCGAATCTCGATCAAATCCAGTTAAATCCTGGTCGTTGATTAACGAATTGCGGGGTGTTGGTTCTCCTCGGTCGCGAGCGAACGCTTTTGATGGTGCGTTCGGGACCAATCCCCTTTCTACAGCCAATAGATTCAATGATTCTTTTGTCTCATTCTCAGGCAAGTTAAGACAAGCCAGTACATCATACCCTCCTCTCCCTAACTCAAACCCAAACTCCGCGTTTCTCCCTCAAATGACTATTCTAGACTTGCAATCCATAGTATTAAGTCTGAAACCTAATAAATCACCGGGATACGACGATATACGCCTTAGCGATATCCGTAGAAACCTCCGATACGTTCAAGATACACTACTCCTTATTTTCACTGAGATAATCGAGTCGGGTAACATCCCCATCGAATTTAAAACTGCTATTGTTAAGCCCTTATTCAAAAGCGGCCAACGCGGTCGGGTTGAGAACTATCGCCCAATATCTATTTTACCATGCCTTGCTCTAATATTAGAAAAAATTATTTATCAATCCATGTCATCTTTCGTAGAAAAGTACAGCTTAATCTCCCCCACCCAATACGGGTTCGTTCCTGGACGAGGAACACAACCACTTTTAGAATCACTCTCGGACTACATAAATTTAGGGTTTGAACATAATTTATATATTTGTGCCTGCTTTTTGGATGTAGCAAAAGCATTTGATACTGTTAGCCATTCTATCTTAATTGAGAAACTTTCGGCTGTTGGTTTTCGGGGCCCCTTTCTAGTTCTGTTGAAAAATTTTCTACAAGATCGTTCACAACTGGTTACGATTGACGGAATTCGCAGCGCCAAAGTCTCCTTAAAATCAGGTGTACCCCAGGGTTTATGTCAATGATATGCATACTTCTGTATCTAACTGTACGCTCTTTCAATACGCAGATGACACTCTTTTGCTTACAAGCCATCTTTGCTATTCTAGAGCAATGGAAATGCTCCAAACCTGCTCCCTAGATCTGATGGACTGGTTTTCTACTAACCTTATAAACATTAATGTGTCCAAAACAAAACTGGTATGCTTCCACAACCCCCTCAAAACTACGGTGCTGAGCTACACTCTTTTTCTCCATACATCAAACTGCCACACATGCCAATGCACCCATCCCTTACTCTGACACCGTCAAGTATCTTGGCATTATTTTCGACTCAGACCTTTCATGGAATTCCCATCTGACAAAACTATGTTCCAAGTTATTAAGGAGCGTTTCCTGCTTGCTGTTCAACATAAAGACATTTTTACCTCTTTATCTTCGAAAACTCATAGCCCACTCTGTTATATTCAGTTTCGGTATTCATTTGTGTTCTTTCACCCCCAGGGGGCGCGTCCTTCCTTTGTGTATATATTTGATGTATCGTGCAGAATAAAGGGCTTTTGGAACGGCGGTTCTGCTGGGGTTGTTTCCGTCCGTCCTTCGAAAACATCACATTGGCGACGAGGATGTAGCCCGTTCCAAGCTACCTTCGGCATCCCGTACCGTCCGGCTACGCCCGCCCCGCCATGAGCTTCCCCGGCCTCGCTCCGCCGCCGCCGTTCCTCCAGACGCCCGGCCGTCCGTCACTGCCATGGGAGGAGTGGGAACAGACTTTTACAGTCTACCTTCTAGCGTCCGGAGCAGCTGAGTGCCCACCAGAGCGACGCAAGGCCATTCTTCTGCATTGTTTGGGGGCGGAAGGGCAGCGTGTTTTCCGGACTTTACCTGCAGGGTCAAGCGCCGCAGCACCGGCAGTTCAAGATAAGCCTACCGGGGCCACTACTGACGTGTACAAGTCTGCACTCGCCGCCTTACGGAAGCAGTTTTCGACGTCGTGCAACGTAGTCGTCGAGCGTCATCGTTTCCACCGCCGCAACCAACACGCAGGCGAGTCCGTTCATGACTTTGTTGCTGCTTTACGGCAGCTCGTTTCGCATTGTTCGTTCAATTCACAAGATGAGGCTCTCCGTGACCAATTTGTTGCCGGCGTTGCTTCCAATCGCGTACGTGAACGGTGCCTACTCGAGGGTTCCTCCCTGTCGTTCGAGAGCGCAGTACGAATCGCTCTTCAGTTTGAGCAAGCAGCTGAAGAACTAAAGGAATTCTCTGCTTCAGTCGAGCCTGTTTCTGTGCGTCGTCCGCATTCTTCGCGAAAAACCAGTTCACAGCCAAAAGAGCATTCTCAGCAGAACTTTTCAAGGAAAGCGAGCGGTTCACGTGCGTCGCAGGGGCACCGCCCCCCTCGGCGAGACAGAGATAGCCGGTCCGTTTCACCTCACTGTTTTCGGTGCGGCTCGCGGAACCACCGCGCATCAGCGTCACAGTGCCCAGCGCAGGGAAAGAAATGTTCGTTTTGCGGCGTCAAGGGCCACTTTCAGAAAGTATGCAACCGCAAGCGACAAACGCAAGGCAGGGTTCGTGAAGTTGATTTTGATGGCGATGTTTTGTCAAGTGGAAGTTCTGAGCAAGTTTTGACCGTGCAGCATTCTGCTCGCAGAGCAATTTACATAAAAGTGGGCGTAGCGGATGTCAGCTTGACATTTCTTGTTGACTCGGGGTCGTCTGTTTCGATTCTGTCTGAACACGCATTTCGTCGACATTTTGAAAGCGTTTTGCTCCTTCCAGCTCCGCACGTCACCTTGCTTGATTTTTCTAAGCGTCCAATTTCCGTGCTAGGGTGTTTTCAGGCAGACGTTCAATTTAAAGGGCGCTCTGCACCACTTCTCTTCTACATCGTTCGCCAAGGAACCTGTCTGATTGGCCTCGACGGCATTAAGGCTCTAAATCTTCGAATTCAGGGCTCCACTCTCGAGTGCCTGCACACGTCCGTCGCCCCGCCGCCGCGTGTCAATGACCCGACACCTTCTCACATTCCAACGCAGTCAAGAGAGCAACCGAGGCAAGCAAACCTTCCGCCAGCCTTGGCACCCGACTTCGTTTCACTTTTCAGTCCTGAGTTGGGCCTTGCTAAGCGATTCACGCATCGTGTCAAAACTCGACAAGGCGTGCAGCCGGTAATTTCGAAGCTTCGTCGTCTCCCATATTCACTCCGGGAACCAGTAGCAGATGAACTTCGCAGGTTGCTGAGCCTTGACATCATCGAACCTATCGATGCTTCTGAATGGGTTTCCCCCATTGTTGTCGTTGACAAGAAAGATGGCAGCTTCAGAATCTGTGTTGACCTTCGGGAGCCTAACAAGGCTATTGTACCAGACAGCTTCCCATTGCCTCACACAGAGGAACTTCTTCATGCCTTGGTAGGCGCGACGCACTTCTCAAAGCTTGACTTGGCTTGCGCCTACCATCAGGTTCTTTTGCACCCTGACAGCAGGGATCTGACAGCCTTCATTACACATGAAGGACTATTCCGATTCAAAAGAGTTTGTTTTGGGTTAGCTTCCGCCCCAGCGGCATTTCAGAAGATGATGGCCATAATTCTTGATGGCTGCTCTGGAGTGTTGTTCTACATTGACGATGTGATAGTCTTTGGGAAAAGTGCAGAAGAACATCTTTGAATCTAAAAACGGTCTTGCAGAAGGTCAAGGACGCAGGCCTGAAGTTGAACAACAAATGCCTCTTCGACGTTCCAGAACTTTCCTTCCTAGGCCATAAGGTCACGGCACAAGGTATCGCACCGCTTCCAGAGAAAGTGGACTCGATAATTAACACTCCAGTGCCAACAGATGTTGCTGCCCTCCGGTCGTTCCTAGGTCTTGTTGAATACTATTCCAAATTCGTTCCACGCTTGGCCGAAGTGGTCGAGCCTATGCGCGTTCTGCTTCGTAAGAATGAGCCTTTCATCTGGTCAGCAGAAGCAGACAGCAGTTTTCGGAGAGTCAAGGAAATGCTTTCTTCGAGTACAGTTCTCCACATGTTCGATCCATCACTTCCAGTCATCGTGTCGACCGACGCTTCCGACTGCGGTTTGGGAGCTGTCCTGCAGCAGCAAAATGGCCACGAGCTCCGCACAGTTGCTTTCGCGTCTCGCAGCTTGTCACCAGCTGAAAGAAAGTACTCGGTTGGTGAACGTGAAGCATTGGCATGCATTTGGGCGTGCGAGCGATGGCACACTTACCTTTGGGGTCGCCATTTCAAGATTCGTACGGACCATCAGGCGTTGGTATCATTGCTATCATCGCAGGGGCGTGGAAGAAGGCCACTCCGGATTGCACGCTGGAGTGCACGACTCCTGTGTTACAATTTCACGGTCGAGTACCGCAAGGGGTCCACCAACACTGTGGCCGATGCTCTTTCTCGGTTGCCAGCTCCTACGTCGGAGGCAGAACTTTCCAAGGAAGAAGAAATCGTCTCGTTGGTCGAGCCGGCCTGCATGACGAAGGAAGAATTCAAGCAAGCCGTCCTCAACGACGGTTGCCTGCAAACCGTCAAGTCGTTCGTGTGCGGCTCTTGGCCACCACAAAAGTCCGTACCAGAGGAGGCAAAACCTTTCTACTCAGTGCGCGAAGAGCTTTCTATTGTTGATGACCTGCTGCTGCGCGCAGAGCGCCTCGTTGTTCCGTCCTCCCTCACAGCTCAGTTCATCGCAGTTGCCCATGAGACACATCCGGGCATCACGCGCACAAAGGCGCGACTTCGTGAGCTATTCTGGTGGCCACGAATGGACAAGCAAGTGGAATCGGCCGTGAAAAACTGCCACATCTGCCTGGAGGCAGATAAGTCTGCCAAAACATCGCCAGTGCCATTGCAGCCTGTTGAGTGGCCTGAAAGACCCTGGCAGAAACTGGGCCTAGACATTGTTGGCCCATTGGAGCATGCACCTCGCAATAGCCGATTTGCTGTAACATTGGTCGATTACCATTCCAAGTGGCCAGAGGTATATTTTTGCAGCGAAGTGGCCACAAGCACCGTAAAAGAATTCTTAACCAGTGTCTTTGCCCGTGAAGGATACCCGGAGGAGATTGTTTGCGACAATGGGCCGCAGTTCACTTCACGTGAGTTTATAACCTTTCTTCAAAACCGAGCCATCAAGCTGTCACACTCATCGGTATACTACCCCCAGGCGAACGGCCAAGTCGAAAGGCTTAATCGAACTTTGAAGAACTTCATCCAAGTTTCACTCCTCGAAAGGCGACCTATCCGACAAGCAGTCACCGACTACCTTGCTATTTACCGTTGTACTCCACAGGCTACCACTGGGGTTGCCCCAGCAGTTCTGCTGCATGGGCGGATGCCTCGAACCAGGTTGGATGTTGTAGGGTTTTCGGCACCAGCGTTCGCAAAAGACCCAGCAAAGGAACTGGCGCGACTGCGTCAAAGGGTCCGGCTTCAACAGCAAAGCAGCAAGGAGTACACGGACCGGAGGAGAGCTGCTAAGGAGCCGAAAATAGCAGTGGGCGATTTCGTTCGTGTCAAGAAGCCGTCAGTTCGCTTCAAGGGAGATCGCGCCTTTTCTTCGTCAACTGAAGTGTTGGCGAAGAGGGGACCTGCCTCTTTCAGACTTGGAGATGGCCGCACATGGAATGCCTCCAAGCTTTCCAGGGTTCCAGAGAGGGGCACGAGTCCACCGTCCCAACGTTCAGAGCCACCTGCGCCGCAGCTTCCGGTTCGAGTGCCGCAGCCTGACCTGCCGCCGCCGCCTTCTCCCGGGTCGCAGCCGCCGCCTCCTGGCGGACTGCAGTCTGCCGCACCGCAGTCGCCCGTTCCTGATCCGCAGCTGCCTGGACCGGAGCCTGCCATACTGCAGCCGCCTTCTCCTGGGCCGCAACCGCGGTCTCCTGGGGTACCGCAGCGCTCTACAAGCTCACTACCATCCTCAGCCGTGCAGCTTCCCCATCGACCGTCCCGAGAGCGCCGACGACCGGCCTGGCTCAAAGACTATCAGACCGACTAGTTGTCTATATGTATAGCAGTGGTTATGTAGTGTGTAAATATGTACAGTGCATGCTTAGGGATATCTAACACTTACTAGCAACTAATCACTAAAAATAAGGGAGGGAGTATGTTATATTCAGTTTCGGTATTCATTTGTGTTCTTTCACCCCCAGGGGGCGCGTCCTTCCTTTGTGTATATATTTGATGTATCGTGCAGAATAAAGGGCTTTTGGAACGGCGGTTCTGCTGGGGTTGTTTCCGTCCGTCCTTCGAAAACATCACACAGCGTGGTTTGTTTTCTTTCTCGTGCGCCTGGTTCACCGCAACGAAGGCTAGAAGCGCGAGCTCATAGCGTTGGCAGCCGCCCTTGGTGCACGAGAGCTTGTGCCGCCGAGGTGTGCCATAGAGCAAGGAGCTCGCGCTTGTAGCCTTTCCTGCGGTACAACACACGGTGAAACAGAGTATAGGAAGTATTCACTGGCGGCCATAGCTGTGTGCGCGACTGCTAAACGCGTGCTGATGGCTAGCTTCCAGGGTTCTTTTGAAACGTGCATTTCACACCGTCAAAATGGCCGGTCTTAGCAGCCTATTAATGGGGAGAGAGGGGAGAGTCTGCTCTCACTGTAGTGACGTCCACAGTGCTAAGGAGAGGACAAGACCGGAAGCCGCGTACCCCGCGGCGCGTCATGCGCACGTGACCCGGGAAACTCTAGGTCTGTTCGATTTGCCTGAACTGGCTGAACTAGTTCAGCAGTGCAGGAACTGGTGCATTCGATTCAACCGGAAGTTGCATGGCCGCTGCACTGGCGCGTTCGATTCATCCCAGTTCTGAACGAGTTCAGTCCCAGTTCCTCAAAATCTTGCACCGGCTCCGGAGTCAGTTCAGCGTCCGTGCAGAAGCAGACGACAAGAGCAGACGGCGGTAGCAGACGACACTCCTCGTCCGTCTCTGCTCGCGGTGCCATTTTTCGCAGCTCTTGCTCAAATTTCTGCGATGTTTAACAATAACGCCAATACGGAGGTTGCATTTCCTCTCATTTATGATAATAACGTACCCGCGGTGGACGCGGAATTGAGACCATAACCAAGGGTAGGAATTTGCTTGATTATAATATTCTGAAGGCGTTTTAGGCACCTGCTCGCGTAGGTTTGGCTCCTGTGGGAAGTGTTGAAATATCGGCTCACTAAATTGTTTCTTTTGATGCTATTCGGGGACCCACAGTGTTGATATTCTTCCTTACAGACACGGGAAAGGTATTGCACTCTTGATAGTTCCCGCCTTCAGCTGCTCTTGGATGCATACTGACGACTCCGATACATTGCAGAGGTCTGAGATTAGTACATCGGCCCTCGCATGCCCCGTAGCTAAGCATAATACTGCATGCTTTGTCCGCTGGTATCTGTGGACGTTCGCTAACGGGCCTGGTAAAAACGCCGAGAATCGGATTGGCTTGGTAGTTCCACGCAGGTCTTTCTTCAGAATGTGAATAAACGCTTCAGCTTGACGCCAAAGTTACGGTCGATAACTCTCTTGGCCAAAATGCTATCGTCAGGCCTTCGTCTTCGAGGTGACCGCTAACGACCGCGCGCTGCCGCCAGTAACTCCAGACGCAAAATCATCCTGATGCCGCGAACCTATCGTCGAAATGCAAAACTCGAGAGACTTGGAATTAATCTACTATTGCTAATGTATGTGAAGGACACGAACGCTATGGAAATGACAGGAACCGAACGGTCGTTAAAAATGCAGACAGAAATACATTTCGTGCAGAAAACGTTTTTAGTACACTCAAATAAAAATATTTACAGAAACGATTCCGTTATTATACTTTAAAACTAAGGAAACATGAATGGTCTCATCAAACCGCGACTAATTAAATGTAGTATACAACGTGGCGTGGAGAAACAAGAGCCAGCAGATGCAGACGACACACTGCGCTTCCGCTCGGAAGCCGATCACAGCGCCAGTCCTAGCGCGGCGGCTGCACTGGTTCTGCGCCGCCGCTGCACGACTCCTGCACCTAGTCTGAACTCGGACAGAACTGGTTCAGAAATTTCTGGCCGAATCGAACAGACCTTCTGTGAGTTGAGGGGCATCCCCAAACGCATTGTTTGGCCGAAAGTCCGAAAATCGTTTCATGGGTCCTTTAAAACGCACGGGCTTGTCCGCACAAGCAGAGACATGGCGCGGCCAGT